>JAHDVE020001132.1:0-125785 GCA_022606495.2 Halesus radiatus
GGATATGGTTTCTATTGTTTTCATATTTCCATTTTTAACGATATCTTTCACGTGGTAATTGCCTATGTGCTTACCAGATGTGTCAGAAAGAGTATAGACCAAGTCTGAGATTTTTCTCAGGACTTTTGCCTTGATAAAACGAGGTGCCAACTTGGCCGAGAAGTATAGAGCTCCTTGAGATAGTGTGTTATTTTTTCTCCAAACGATATCTTTTTCTTTAAAAGTTACGTGTTTTTTGCGAAGGTTATATCTGTCCGCACTTTTCTGGTGGGCCAGTAATAAGGCATCTGTTACTTCACTATAAATAGCAGACAATTCTTCCAAACGATGAGCATAATTTTTCACTGGACTTTCAGAATGAGGAGCCGAAGATGGAAATTCGAAGTTTCGATGTAAGGAGCTATGGACAATTTGTTCCATACCGTGTTTGAGGAAGAAAGGGGTGTAACCAGTCGTGAGATTCACTGTGTTATTCATGGCTGCCTGAATTTTTTCTAAGTTTTTACACCAAGTGCGTTGATCTTTGCCAACTAGAATTGCCAGAGCTGTATTAATAGTTTGATTATAGCGTTCTACGGTGTTATTTTGTGGAGTATAGAGAGTGTTATAAAAGATGTCTTTTATTCCATATTTAGATAGAAATTCTTTGAATTCCGTTGCGATGAATTGTTTGCCATTGTCTACAATGACAGTTCGAGGGGTTCCGTAGGGTATAAATATGTGTTTTTCCAAGAGGTTAATGATTGTTTTTGCATTAGCTCTTTTTAGAGGGAAAATCCAACAATATTTGGTAAAAATGTCTACTACGCTGAGTATGTGTATGTATCCGGCATAACTTTTGGGGAACGGGCCGACAAGGTCCATAGATAATGATTGTAGTGGTTTGTCTACATGTTTGGGTTTACCCATTAGACCAGCAGTAGGGGCTGTGCTGTGCTTATAAGCTTTGCAGATGTCGCATTTAGAAATGTAATTACGGACTTGCTTGAATAGACCAGGCCAATAGTGTTTTAAAGTTATTTTCTTGTAAGTTTTGAAAGTGCCAGGACAGCGGAATCAAGAAAAGTGGTTAAGTTTGATATTTGCTCGAGAGGACAAACCAGTTTTGCCGCCAGTCTTCGAGGATAGAAAGCGGGGGTTTGCAATTTCGGAAGAGTTGTCCTTCTTTTATGATAAAATTGGGAAACTGTTGGGGAGTATTCCTGCATCCATTGTAAATTTTTAGATACCAAGTGTCCTTTGTCACGGGAGTAGGAACATTTGTTTTGGTACTTAAAGAAGCTATTTCAATTCTGGAGAGCGCATTGGGTACAATATTATCGGCACCTTTGCGGTGTACTACATCGAAAGTGAATTGTGATAGACGAGATGACCAACGGGCCAGTCTGCCTGAGGGATTATCCAATGAAATCAACCATTTTAAACTGCTGTGGTCAGTGACGACAGTGAACTTGCTACCGTCGATGTAGCCTCGGAAATGGTGGATTGAGTCCATGACTGCTAATAGTTCTTTTTCGGTGATTCCGTAGTTTCTTTCATTTTTGTTTAGGCCACGGGAATAGTATGCAACGGGGTGTTCGCCGTCGGGAAATTCCTGCGTTAAAACTCCCCCTATTCCGACATTGGAGGCGTCCGTATGCAGGGTAAAAGGTAAGGTAAAATCAGGGCAGTTCAGAACAGGTGCGGATTGCAATGCTGATTTCAAGGTGGTAAAAGCGTTTTCGGTTTCTGTGGACCAAACAAAGTTGCTGACGCCTTTGCGGGAGCCGGTGATTTTATTGAGAGGGGCTGCTATGGAGGAGAAATTTTTGATGAATCTTCTATAGTAGCCGGCGAGACCAAGGAAGCCTTTGACTTCTTTAGCGTTTTTTGGTCTAGGGAAATTTGCCATAGCTTCGACTTTGTTGGGATCTGTTCTTAGACCCTTTTCGTCGATGATGAAACCGAGGTAACGAAGGCGAGATTTACAGAACTCTGATTTTTTAAGGTTGATGGTTAGGCCGGCGAATTTGAGTTGTTGGAACACTTTTTCCAACATGGCGATGTGTTTTTCAAAGGTGTCGCTTATGATGATTAAATCGTCCAGATAGCAAAATAAGTTGTTGTCTGATTCTGGACCGAACAGTTTGTCCATTAGTCTTTGTAATTCTGCTGGGCTATTTTTTAGACCAAAAGGTAGTCTTGTGAAGTGAAACATTCCTCTTCCTGGTACAACAAACGCAGTTTTGTCGCAGGAATCGGAGTCTAATGGTATTTGCCAGAATGCGCGGGAGAGGTCTATAGATGAGATAAACTTGGCGTTCCTGAGTTTGTCGAGGATGGCATGTACTAATGGTAAAGGGTATGCGTCTGCTTCGGTGCAAGCATTGAGGCGTCTGCTGTCGAGACAAAAACGGGCAGAACCGTCTTTTTTGGCAACGAGAAGGGTTGGGTTTGTCCAAGCGCTCCTGCTGGGAACTACGACACCCATGCTTAGCATTTCGTCTAGTTCTTTGTCTAACAGTTTCAATTTTTGGGGAGCTAGATTGTAATACCTTTGTTTGATTGGGGGGCCAGTTGTTTTGATATTGTGTTTAACCAGGTTGGTGAGTCCTAGACCGCAATTTTCGAAAGCTATTGATTCGAATTTGTTGATAGTTTCCTTTAGTTGTAGGTTTTGAGCCGAATTTAGATTTCCATAAGGGATGATTGTATGAATTTCGGAGATTTGTGGTGGAATGTTTGGTTCGTTACCGGGACTAAATACTTGTGGAGCAATGTCGAATGCTTTCCAAAAATCCACTCCGAGGATGAATTTTTGGGAGATGGAAGGGATCACTAGGAAGTTGATCGTAACTGATTTGTTTCCACATTTTACTGGAAGGGCGAGAGAACCGGTGACAGTTTGAATTGTGTTGTCAGCCGTTGTGACAAGTGGAGTTTGGTTCTTTATTTTGAAGCCATTATTTATAAAGATTAAATGGGCGTTGTCTCCAAGGCAACTAATGGAGGCTCCGCTATCCAGGAGTCCGGAAAAAACTACGTTGTTAATGGAAAATTGTGCGAAAGGTCGTCCGTCTTGGGTTTGTCTGCAGCTGACGGAAGATAGGTGCAAGGCCTGTTTGAAATACTTGACGTGCGCCAACCACTCCGTCCATTCTTTAGGCCTTGAAAAAGAGCGAAGAGTGGAGAGGTTGTGCCCTAGTTTTTTGGGTTTTTAATCCAATTCGGGGGTGGTCTAGAGAAATCTATTGGTGGTTTGATATAACGGTAGTTTTGAACGCCGATCCTTTCATTGTTGAGTTTTGATCTCTTGAAGATTTCCCTTAGGTTGTCACGAGGTGGTGAACGGGCTTGGGGGAAGGGTCTCTTTAAAGATTTATGTTCTTGGTTTTCTTTTGTCCTGTTGCGTTTGAAACAAGAGGAATATTCATGACCTATTCTTTTGCAGAAGGTGCAGAATTTTTTTCGTTATTATCCGGTCTAGAGGAAGAAAATAAACTGGGTTTAATTGTATTTTGAGAAATGTCCGAAGGTTTTTTCTTGTTTTGGTGTGTTTCGAGAATGAGGCAAACTTCTTTTAATTGTAGTAAGGAAGAAATTTTTTGCGAGGTGATGATGTGTTCGTATTTATCTAGTAGTCCATCAACGATGACTGCTAAAATTTCGTTGTCGGGTAAAGGGGTTGACAGCTTGTCGTTCAGTATTTCAGCTCGTTGAAAGTATTGTGCCGTATTTTCACTAGGGTCTTGTTTGATTGACAGGAGATTAAGCTTGATTCTATGTTGGGCTTCTTGTTTTCCGAAGCTGAGCTCAAGGGCCGACTTGAGTTCAAACCAAGACTTTGTTTTCTTTTTGTTGATTTTGTGCCAGGGAAACAATTCTGGGCTGATGAGGTCTATGAAGTTTTTGTGCAGAATTTCTATGGGGATTCCTCTTATTGAAGCTGTTTCTTCCGCCTTATCAATGAAGTCTTCCACACTGGTTAAACCGTTAAATTTTAGTTTCCAGGGAGTTAGGTCATAGGTTTTGTTAGATTCCTCCGCGACTGGGATTGTGTCCTTTTGCTCCTGGGTGATGATTTTTATTTCAACAGGGTTTGATAAATTGAAGGGGAGGGTCTTGATGTATCTCTTGTTGAAAAGCTGTGCGTATTTTATTAGAGCTTTCTTAGTTTTGTTTTGTGGAGACAGGTTTCTGTCGCGCAATGCTTGAAGAATTGTGTCCTTGTTTGATTGGTGAATGTTGGCGATGATACCCAAGGCAGGTGTGGATTCCATTTTGAAAATTAAAAATTTAAAAAAAGGAGAGAAAAAAAAAATTTTAGACTTAGAAAAAAAAGTTGAGAACCTCTGATTTTTCTAAGTGTTTGAAATTTAACAAAAATTGGCCAGGGATTTGTTTAGGGGGAAGATATTTTAAATTTCACTATTCACTTTTGTAACTTTGATTTAAAACTTGAAAAATTTTGCCGAGATTTTAGTTTAGAAAATGGTAATTTTCAAAAATCACTTTACACTTGTTGAAATTTGAGGTTAATTGACACTAGGCCCGTAATTAGATTTAGGGAACCGGTAATTGACAATCACTTCCTTGATTATTGATTTTTTTTTAAGAGAGAAACTCGAAAAGGGATAAAAATTCGTCATTAATTTATTTTTGAAGTTTATTTTTCTGAAACACTGGCGTAGTATTTTTAATTATAAATTTAAAGTACCACTTGATTTAATTGTCTTTGGCTTATTTTATTATTATTGTTATAGTCACTGTCAGAGGGTTTTTATTCACTTAATAAGGTATCACGATACAATATGTAAACACAATGTTACATATTTGCGAGAATTATTTGAGGAAATTTAAGTAGGTAATCCTTGTTGTAAATTAGTTGTACCTGTTGTTTACTGGACAAAAGGACTTAAAGATGTGTTTGAGATCTTATTTATTGAAAATTACTTAATTGTTGAAAAGCCGATTGCAACGTAAGGGACGGCGCGAGTTGTTTGTTTATGGAGCTGTCAAAAAAAAAATCAGCTGACTTGATCTAGGCAACTTGAGAGAGACAAAAGGGACTGTAAAGTTGCCTATTCTGTTAATTTGCAAGTCGGTATAGATTCAATTTTTCCAACTTGACAATGCTACGACGCGCTGCGTCTGGAGATTGTTCAAGCGAACTTCAGACGAGTTTGGTTGAGAAAAAGAATTCGGTCGAATGTTCCGGAATTCTGCCGCGCTTTGTCGAACGTTCCCGATGCGATCGTCGCGTCACGTGACATGAAATGTTCTAGAATGTATTGGCGCGTTTTTTTTAACGGTTTTTTAGACAAACGTCTCGAAACTGTTTCTAGAAAAATCTGGCGCGTTTTTAACGGGTTTTTTTGAACATGTTTAGAGATGATTCCAGAAAAAAATTGCTGTGGGAACAATTTACAGGGAGAAGATACAATACAATAAGAGACATTTATACCAATTCTGAAAGCATCCTATGAGCAGGAACTATGTTTGCAACGAGAATAATTGCGGCAAGTTCAATGTATGGAGTCTGTTTCCAATTCCCAAAGAAAGCACCGACGTTGGGAAGCCAGTGTTAACTAATAGGATTTGTGCGGGGAAAGCGGGAATGCGGGAGAAGGTAAGGAGGAAGGTTGGGAAGGTGAATCTGCGGGAGACAGTGTGTGTGTGTGTGTGTGTGTGTGTGTATACCCTGAGAGGGGTTTTCTTCCAGGGAGCTCAGCTCGGGACCTACAATCGGCAGGCCTCAGAGCTCTTCTTCAGGATCGTGAATCGACAGTCAGTCTTATAATTGGGGATTGTGACTCGAGACTTTATTAATTAAAACTCTCAGATGCTTTCAGTAATCAGTTGTTTACTCGGTATAAAAGGACACAGGCATAGTAAGATTACACAAAGGGATCATGCTAACCTAAATGTTACAAAAATGTTACGGGTAATCTAAGATTCTCTCTGAAATAACTCTACGAACGGCATTGTTAAATGTGGCTCGAAATGGAATTACAACACAATGTAAAGGGGATAATCAAGATACAGCTCACGGTTGGGAATGATGGTTGTCGGTCGTGCGTCCGGGTAATATTCCATCGCCAAGTCCATGATGGATGGTGCACCTCGGAGAGGATGTTGACAAGCCCGGGTCCACAGAGAAAGTGAAGCGTTGCGAGCCCGCGGCCGTACCCGGGACCGCGTATGAGTAATGTTTATTTTTTGACGCTAGGGGTGCTAACTTAACGAGTGGCTAGTAATTTATAGGGTATATGCGTTATGTAACAACGTATACAAATACATAGATTTCAGATATTTTCCTTCATTTCCAGAATTAGCTAAGAGCTACTCGCTCGAGCGGAATTCATGTTTATATTTTAAAGGGTGATTTTGTAATCTCGACTTCCGTACTCTTCAATTTTTTTTTATTGTATGTTTCGAAGGTATGTTTTTTTATAATGTTTATTATACATCATTTTTATTACAAAAATGTTGCATTTTTTGTGTACAGTGAATGATTTGTCATTTTAGGTGAAAAACGCCCTTAGAGACATGAAAACGACATCAAGCATCTAATACGTTTTCTCACTGCCAGTTTTAATTCAAGTCTGACAGGATTAACTACTTCAGTGGTAACATTAATCATTTATATTGTAAAAATAAAGGCTTATTCAGAAAAAAAATTGCCATCAATACTTATTTATTGATTATTTGTCATGTGTAGATGTAAGTTTTTTTGTCGCGTAACTACTCGAAGCAAGTGGAATTCATGGAATATTTTAAGGTTCTTGGAAGTTGAACAAAATAAGAAGTAGATGGTTATGCCAGCTATTCAGATCTGATCCTAAACTCAGCTAAACCAATTTCTAACAACCTTTTGATTTTAATTGTGATTATCCACGTGACTATCCACGCATAAATTGAGGTATAATATCAAGTTAGAAAAAAAAACAGTTTAATTGGATCACGTTGATCAAATAGCAACAATTGCACTTCACCATAAATCCTTTAACAACTTCTTCCAATCAACAACTAAAGGACAGGATATATAAAAAGATACGTAAAGGGGATGCATAAAAAAGAATAAGAAGAACAATTTAATCGGAGCACATCGTTCAAAACTAGAAGAAATGAAAATAAAAGAAACGAAGGTATTAAAAGCAGAAGCAGGAATACATGTAAAAATAAAATATAAATAAAAGATGATCGTCAATATATCACAATATTTAAAATCATAAGACAAGAACAGGTAACAGTCATAGGCAAATATTGAAGCAGTAGTGAGAAAGTAAACAGAGCAGAGACAGGAGCAATACGTTCGGCACCTGAAATAAAGATGAGTTTAGTTTTACCAGTGACTCTACGCACAGGTCATCTCTCCACCCAAACCTTAGTTATTTCACACAGACTATCAAGCATGTCCTCTCCTGCATCCTTCATCAACTCACAATGCCACAGAAATATTTCTTGTTCAACATGTGCATACAATATCTTGATTCAGTTATCATCATCGCCATCTATTCCCCAGCCACTTTGAATATGCAATATATACTGATTATATGATAAGTCTTATCAGATAATCAGTAAAATTTTACAAAATAATATGGGGGTACAAGACGCAAATAAAATTAACAAAAACCATTCTAAAAATTTTGACCAAAATAAAAATTGCATCGCGATTTTTTTTGACCTACGCAAAAGCTTTTGATACAGTGTCCCATAAAAACCTCTTTAAACAAAAAAGAAAACATTGATATAAAAAAAACACTGCATATAACTGATTCAAATCATATGTAAATGCAACGTAACAAGCCTAAACAGATATATAGCTTATGGAGTTTCCCAAGAAAGTACACTAGGCCCTAACCTTAGAGTAATAATATTGTTACTCAAAGGCCCTAACCTTTTTTCTATTGTACATCAATTATCTGTGTCAGTTAAACATTTACGGAGATGTTATTTGCTTTTGCAGATGACACTGTTCTTGTCTTCACTTCTGATTATTGGACAAGAGTACATAAGAAAGCTAATGAAGGTATCAACAGGATTAAAAATTGTTTGGATAATAACCTACTGATACAAAATATTGACGAAACAAAATATTTGAAATATAGCATAGATCCTAGATAAAAAAACCAATACTCGATGAAAACTTAACTATACACGACTGCACATTTGGAAAAAATTGCCTATGCAAACCACTAACAAGGACTCAAATATTTAGGTGTCTGCATTGACAACTCTTTTAGATGGACAATAAAACGGCGGATAAAGTTAGAAAACTCATATATTTGTTAAAGAAAATACCTATTATAATGCCAACGAAGACTAAAAACAATACACGTATTAGCCCAATCAATTATCACTCCTGGTACGATTGGTTGGAGTGGTGCTGCCAAAACTAATATGGACCATCCTGACAAAGCGTAAAATGTTTTAATTAAAGTAATTACAAAAAAAAAAACAATATCGTTATTTATGGATTTTGCTAAACTGCATATCAAAATTATCTCTATACATATGAATAAAAAACTTCGCGCTATGTTTTTAACCCTTTTCTTTTTTTTTATCTTATCTTCTTATAATTTAGGATATTAAAATTATTTTAATGCCTGCCCCCCCTGTATTTCCTTATACTGTAAAATTTACTGAACGCTGTAATTATTCATTTTTGTGTTTATAAAAATGAAAAATAAAAAGAGACAAGGAGCTTACCGTTCTGAATATGAATGTAACACGCTGTAGAGATAAGAAACCAGTAATAGTTACTTTATTTCCTACGTTAAAATAATAATGAATTTCTGGTCAGTATAAACGATAAAATTTTCTCGTTTTTTTCAACACAGCATATTTGTTATAATAATAATAATCGGATGATTTGTGTAGCGCCGTTTTTGTGAAAAATTACCTCAAGGGCGCAGTACAAATATTACTTCCGATGAACACAGTTTTCTTAGAAAATTCAATTATAGAGAAGTTTTACAGTTGCTATTTTATCTTCCTTTTGATGTTACATTATTTAGAAGATTGATGGCACAAGAAGAGTTGGTATTTATTGAAATATTTATATTCTTAAGGACTGGAAAATATTTATAAAATAACCTTAAAAAGCGTAAGAAGCTTTTAATAGATATTAACGTTTTTTGTTTATTTTTACACTTTTAGTAATTTACAGTGTTGCGGGCTGTGAACGCATTTACCCACCAATTCCTAAATTTTTTAACTTTTCTATTTATGACTTTAGGTAAGCACTAACCGGCTAGCCTACCTAAGCAATATTTTGTATGTATCATAAATCATTTTGTAAATAAATTTCATTTATCCTACCACCCACCTTAAAACTTACTCATAATAAATGAATACATAACACAATGTTTTTGACTTTTTACACTGCTTTTCTCCAAGCAAAATGGCTAATTGGCAATTTAAATATTGAATTAACGTAATTGTATAATTATTATGAAGGGCAAATTACAGTCATACGAATGCTCAATTACTTAACAGCCAACGACACAGACATTAAGTAAACTTGTAATCGTACTCTTTAATTAATTTATTTTCCGATGCAGCCATACCTAATTGTATTTTTCATGTTTATCTGAATATTACTCGAAGTTTAAATGTCAGCTTAAACGCTACCTTATTTAGCATATTGGTTTTTATAATCCACATTATCAATTTTGTCATTTGTGGTGAAGGAATTTTTTTGTAATAATATTATGAAAAAAATTGGTTTAAGTGGGTACAAATCTTATCTAAGATACTGGTCACTTCACACTCAGAAGACCAATAAGTAAGAACTTGAAAATTTCGCGTTATTTTTTGGTAAAGGTGTGCTATTTTTCCGTGAAATTCGCGTTATTTTGGGGAAATTTGGGTTATTTCTTGTGACATTTTCATAATTTTTGGAAAAATTGGATATTTTTCAGCTAATGTTCCCTATTTGGTATCTTTCAACAAAAGCGCCGCTTAATTTTATTTATTGTTTTTTTTTTTAAATCGAAATTAGAATTACAGTAGGTACGCGACATTTTCGACATTTAAACTGCTTTCCATTTTATGACTATTCAAGCTTGTCAAAACCATGGACAAATAAATATTTAGAACGTAAAATATTACATTCTTATGCCAAAATATCGCGCAAAAAAAT
Organism: Halesus radiatus; assembly: GCA_022606495.2. Taxonomy (NCBI): domain Eukaryota; kingdom Metazoa; phylum Arthropoda; class Insecta; order Trichoptera; family Limnephilidae; genus Halesus; species Halesus radiatus. The sequence goes on from JAHDVE020001132.1 coordinate 10,127, forward strand.
TGGAAAATCGCGGTTATTTAACTGAAAATTCCAAACTTTACTTAAACTCGAAATTTTCCACCAATAAGCTGTAAATTAAAGAAAAGTGCCGAAAATTTTTCAAGGCATTGTTGATAATTGTAATATATTACTTTCTTTTTAAATTTATATTTAAAACTGAAGAAGTAATTAACAATCATGAAGGAGTTTATTTCGAATAAAATGAATGCAAGACCGATGTAACCGTGATGGAGAATAATATTCCGAAAAGGATGGCTTGGACACGTAGATTGATAGACGGCGAAAGGATTGTTAGTATGAGATGTAACGCGCAAGTGGATGGAAAAAGACGTCGGAAACGTCCCAGAAAGACACGATTAATTGTTTCAAAAGTGGTTAAATTAGTATTTTAGAGCTAATAAAGCTTAATAGAGCTTAAAATTGTTTTAAAAAATCGATGCTCATGGCTCTTCTAAACGCATGTATTGAGTGCACGCTGCTTTACTACTAAACAGTGTTTGTAAAAACATAATTTACCTACGTGTAATTTTCAAAACAAAAATCAATTTCATTTCACATAAAGGAATGCCCATTAAAGATTTGTTCATAAACCTACGCCGCGAATAATCGTTAAAAATGCAGGTAATGGATCAACATTTTCACGCTAATTTGATTTCTGTACATAATACGGTTATTGCGAAATTGGTTGGCAAACGATTCATTCCGTGTTTATTACCTGGATCAAGGAATGCAGTCTTCTCAAACCTCGAGAACATGGGTGTCCAACCTTTTGGCTTTCGTCGGCCAAGTTGAATTTAGAGGAAATGTTTCATGAACCCCGTTTAATAGATTTAAAATAGCTCAGGTTAACATTTCTGTACCTAATAAAACGTAAAATGCAAAACTGTTTATTTTTATTTTTTATTTCAATACGTAACTGGTAATAAAACATGCTTCAATGTTCCATGTTTTTATGAAACTAAAGTTTTTCATTTTTTTTAAATAACGCATACAAAATATAATTAAACTCATGACTCAAACAAGACAATATGGAAATAATATTTTACATTAATAAATATAAACAATGAAATAAAATTAAAATAGAAAAAAAAACAAGTTTCCCTAAAAGGCTATAACTTGCCTAAGACGTTTTGAAGAAATTGATATTTTTTCTTCAAAATATTGGTATATTCTATGTGGCGACATTATTAATAAGTTAATAAAAATGCTTTGTAAACACCACTTTTTTAATATATAAATTTAATATAATTTTTTTTAATGGAAGATGCTCCGAGGAACTAGGGTCATTGATCCCTTCGGCACCGGTGCATAGTCGGGAAACACACCAAACGCGCACCGAACATTTGCACACGGTTGACATTTGTCACATAACAACGGGTCGCTTCTACGACTCGTTCTTGTGTTTAACAGCTCGGCTGTGGAATGATCTGCCGGCCTCTGCGTTACTTCCATCCTACAACATGGGTCTTTTCAAGACCTAAATTCACTCCTTCCTATTCTCTAAAAGAACCTCCGCACAGCATCCCCAAATATGATTGAGGAAATTTTTGTTTCCCTCAGGGTCTCAGTTACCATAAAAAAATTTAAAAATAAATAAACATGTTTCGAAAGTGAAACTTTCCTCATCAGGACAAACAGAATACTAAAAAATAACAACGTCAAGCATAGACAAATGATAAACATAGAACACAATAATGTAAGAATAGACAAATTATAAACATACCATAAGCAAAAAGTGATAAAGAAGGTAAGCAGTTAATTAAAAATGTTAATAAAAAAGGATTAGAAAACATTGAATAACAAATTTGTAAAAGAAATTTTAAAAAATATGTTTTTTTTTATTATTAATGTAAATAATAATTAATATATTAAATAACAATGCATATAAATAAAATAATAATTAATATAATAAATAACAATGCATAAAAATAAAATAATAATGGTTATTTTTATTAAAATGTATATGAATAATATTTTTTTAAATATGTAAAAAAATAGTTATTAATTCGAAAATGAATTTAAGGGATAACCATAAAAAAGATTATTTTTAATATTTAATTGATTATTAAGAATATTCTTAATTTCTAAAATTTCAAATGTATCTAATTGTAAACCGGTTGTATACGTATTTAAAATATTTAAACCTTTATGCATGTCTAAAAAAAAGAATTTATTTTCTCTCTGAAATATTTCAGTGAAGGTCTATTTACTGAATCGTGCGTGAAAAAATAATTCGTAATCACATAGTAAAGTTAATTATGTAAGCGCAAGCCAGCTCTGAACTGCCCCACGATAAATAATTATATTGTGTTATATTTCCAACCTTCAAAAAATATTCTCATTTTTTTGTACTATACTATCCCTGCATTCGAGGATTTAACTTTCCTAACTACCTCTCATAAAATTCTTTAAAAACGCTTCCATAAACTTACCGTATATTTCTAAGTCAATGCAAAAAGTTTTGAAATAGTGGAGTAAGTTTGCCAACTAAATGGCCTACTCACTGGCTGTGGGTTTCGCCAACAGATCGCCGGGCCGGATGCAACTACGTTTATTTATCCTTAAGATTAGTTTGCCGACGTAACCATCCTACACACTATTCTACAATTAAATTGTTGTATTCATACAGTGTACACCTTGTAATTACTTCGGAATAGGATTGTTGAACTGTAGGGAAAACTAACCCTTGAATTTCACTCAATTTTTCTTGTACATATATACATATCTGTGAGTCACTTGTTCTCTGCGTTCAAGCAAGGAAGGAGCACGTGCTTAGGAATCGTGTATTTAATTGAACATATTAAGAACTCCCCTCCCTGTACTGTTTATTGTCTGTAAAGCTAAATGAAAAACATATTTAAAATACGAAACAAAATCAAAAAAATAAAAAAATTCCATTCTAATCAAAAAACAAAATGCGCACTTGATGTCAGATGTTCTAAATTCAATTATACCAATATAACAAGGTGTTTCAATGAGATGATTTTTTGTTCCCTTTTAATTAACGTATGTAATAAAAGTTATATATTCACAATCGGCGTTTGCTGATCTATATGAATACATATTTTTAAAGCCATTATATTTTTCACTAGAGTTCCTTATTGAGAACATTTGATTAGTATTGAGGTTAATTTGATTGTTTTAAATAATTTTCTTGCACTTGTTTTTTTCTCACTCGGTAACTGTAAATAAGTCAAAAATTAGTTAAATGTGACCAAATTCAATTGGCGACTTTCATGATTATTGAAATCATTAAAGGATTACATGGTTTTAGCTGTGCTTAAGTTCCCAATAAACTTTTAGTAGAGCTTTAAGTCCTGACATTTTTAGGTTTAGAATTAGACAAGGGGATTGGCTTAAAAATAGAGGTTAGGCGATGAAGGTTACCGTGCCCTTTAAACATAATAAAATCGTGGATATCTTCAACCATCCACCTACTCAACTCCTAGAGTTAGAAATTAGATCACTATGATCCATTGACAACACTAAACAAAGCAATAATAAATTAGTTACCTTCATTATTCAACATTATTAAAATTATTTGGATTCCTGACACAACCGTACCTCACAAAAAATGTACTAAACATTTTAAATAACTACCATAAAAAGTTAAGTCCAAACTATACAAAAAGGCAGCACCGATTAGTAACCATGTGATCCAAGCTTTGCGGGCACAATTCTCTGCATCATTACACAAGCAACGTTTTCCGTTCATAATGGTGGTAGTAGGAATCATTAAATATTTTCAAGGAATGTTTGTCCTTCTTCCAAATAAAACTTATGTTGTGTTTTTTTATGTAAAGTCAGTGAATTTGTGTTTCGTCTGTAATTGATTTTTCCAGTTTAAATTCTCACTATGACGTGATGCAGTTAATATAGTTTATCGGCAGACAGCAAGCCTGACAGGCGTTATGCAGTCAGGTTGATTCCCATTGCTGTTCCGCGCAGTGTGAATGGGACGTAATGAATTGCATTTTAAAAGGAAACTTGTGTGATTAGCCTGCACCCACGTCACATCGCTCTGTTAACGTCTCAAATGAAGGATGGAATATTTCTTTCGGTGATTGAAAGGTTATAAGGAAAGAGCGAGATTTCAAGGAAAATGAACAATATTAAGCATGATCAGAGGATGCATAATCCTCAAAGTTAGGACTTAATCATTGAATTTGCAGTTATCTTAATAAAGAAAGCATTAAATCATTGCAAATCCATCTCCACACCTATCAAAAGATATTCTAAGACAAATTTCCCGATGTGATGGAGTTTAATTGCTACTTCTTCACTCTCGTATCGCGCAGTCGCAAACGAAAGGTTGCTTGAAATAGTTCCGCCCTACAGGACACCCCAAAATGGGTATACCATTGTCCTACCGGGCAGTTGAAACTCACTGCAGTAATCACTTTGATATATTTGTTAAGTCTTTCCTTTACGTTATTGTTTGTATTGTGGTTTAGACTCTCCACACAGCATTCCCAAAGATGACATAACTCTCTCAGGGCCTCCTGTGAGGATTAAATGTTTAAAAAAATACATTTGTCCATTATCAGTACCCCCTTTATGGTGACATGGGACAGAGCGAGGGGAGGCGACGAAAATAACGGCGAGACGAGACGAGCGCATTTACTACTCTATCGTGCTCATGCTCCCTGGTGAATTCTCCTAAAGGGTGTATGGTAGGTGGGTCAAATATTGAGTAGGATGGGTTATTCATGTAATCAATGCGTTTTCCTTAACATTTAAAAAAGCGTGGAAATTTTGTGAATGTGTTTTATGGTTGTGCTATTTTTCTTAAAGTATTCGAATGAATGAAAATCTATCATTCTTAAGAAAATATTTTAAGTACCTACATTAAAAATACAGCTTTATATGTAAGTTATTGTAGGTCTTGATTTCTAACGAAAGGTAAGTTTTCCATCGTTTGAATTAAATTAATTGAAAGTCTTCTACCCTTCATAGAGACAATTTCGCATTGGGTTTTAACAAAATACTTTTAACAGGGGTCGAAATTTAAAGAAACTAGTGTATGTTTTGCCACTTTAGTTCAAAATAACTTTGTTTCACGGTGCTTTCACACAAACGACTTATTCTATTCCGTAAATCTAAACTTAAACATATTTCATTATACTACTGTATGAAGTTTGTATCACTTTGTGGTTATCCGTTATAATAAAATGAAACAATCAAACTTTGTTTTAACCACTTTTCTTTTTCACGCCGACCGGTTTCGGAACAATCGCTCCATCCTCGGGGCAAAATATATACTAAACAATATTACAATATTATGGAAGAACATACATAATAGGTGTCGCAGTGGGGGTGGGAGCGTGACTAGGGATTAGTAAAGGGCGCGGGAAGAGATATAAATTGAGGGAGGGGTGAAAGGAAACATATTTAAAATGGAGCTGAAAGATCGGTGTTTTGATTGTTAATAATAAACTCATTATTATCAAGAAAATTTAGAAATCTTGGAAATTAAGAAATCAATTAATAATAACATTCAAAAAACTTATCTTACAGCCATATTTTAAATATGTTTCCTTTCACCCCTCCCTCAATCTCCATCTCTTCCCCCCTCTTTACTAATCCCTATTCATTCCCCCACCCCCACTGAGACACCTATTATATATGTTCTGCCCTAATTTTGTAATATTGTTTTGTATGCATTTTGCCCTGACGATGGAATGGTTGTTCCGAAACCGGTCGACGAGAAATATAAAAGTGGTTAAAACAAAGTTTGGTTGTTTCGTTTGACATATTATTATAATCATGGTATTCTGGCATCTCGGGACGTAGAGTGCGACCACAAGGTGCGTGGGCCGACCAGGAAGGATTCTCGGCGGAGAGTGAACGTGAATTAATGTCACCGCTGTGGATGCACATCCTTACTCAGTGATACCTTCGCTTTAACGGCCATGTTAAAACGAAAATGAAAGTTTACGAAGACACTATACCTAGAGACTAAACGATGTGAATTTTTTTTTTTTATAGAAGGCGACACTATTTTATTCGCTGAAGTCATTGATGGCACTGTAGGATTTTTGATTACTGTAAAAATAATAACCGCATTAAAAACGTTTTGATCAAAGGGTATTCGAATCACATTTTATTTTAGTTACCCACATTATTATAACATAATCGTAAAATAATATTATTTAATGATGTATGGAAGTGAGGTATGGAACTGTCAGAGGAAGGATGAAAATAGACCGAATGCTATAGAAATGACATCCCTGAGGCGTATGTACGAGTATTGTAAAACTATGTATGACCGTTTGAAAAATGTTTAGATTCGCAAAGAATGCAAGACTGATGTGAGCGTAATGAGTAAGATTAAGAAAGGGACCCTTTGATGGTTTGGACATGTAGAGCGGTTGAAAGAAGAAAGGAGTGCAAGGAGAATGTATGACGCTAATATAAATGGAAGAAGAAGCCGGGGACGCCCGAGGAAGACATGGCACGATCAAGGGAACCAAGTACTTGAGTCGGGCCATTTCAAGAGTCAGAATAACAGGAGAGTATGTACGAGACAATGTATGAATGTGAATGAAGCAGGAAGTGAGTGTCAGGACCTTGGCGGTCCGTCCTCTCTGCCCACCCCTTCGGAAAAACGGCGTGATTGTTATTTAGTTAATTAGTTGTACATTTAACTTGTTTAATAAATTAACCGCTTTAATTTTTATGTAATATTATTTATGATATAGTCTTCTATAAAAAAGTGTATTTAAATTCCTATAAAAATTTTCAAATACAGTTTCTTGTCTTTATTGTTTGAAAATACCACTGTTTTAACGTTTTTTTAATCAACATTTTATTTAACATTTATTGTTGTAATGCGAGTTTTGGGCTAGTATTGTAAATAAAACTGAATATTTTAATCCAGAATAGCGCATTTGACATAATAATGAAAAAAAGAGTTATTTAAAATAACATATCATTACGATTATTGTTTATAAAAATAATTGTTACCCTTTGCGCTATGCACAAAAATCTTGTCTTAAAAACTTTAGTTTATCAATTAATAAATATTTGACAAGTCAAAGCATTTTTCACCAATAAAATTTAGACATAATTTGTCTCGACGCCATCTATTGAGGGATTTAGCCGTTACAAGCCTTTCTCATACTAATAAAGTTGGTTGTTTACAGGTGAAATATAATAAAAACAGTAATTATTTAATGAAACGCTAGTATATATTGATTAACTTGGCGAGTTTGCGATAAGCCGACGTAGCTCAACGGTAGAGCATCTGACCGGCAATCAGAAGGGTGCAGGTTCGAGTCAAGGTTTTTTCAATTTGGATGAGTGTTTCAGGCTAATGATTATTGTTTATAAAAATAAAAAAAAATTACATTGTATTCACCACTTTATTAATATACACAGATATCAACTTGTTTAGAAATCGATGCTTTCTTCATCAGGAATATATAGAATACCAAAAAATAATAATGTCAAGTATAAACAAATGATAAACATAAAACACAAATACTTGACTATGTAATTTATTAATAATGACGCCACAAAGTGAATACCAATCTTTTAAAGAAATTATAATTAAGATTTATTATATTAGTATAAAACACTATATATTTAATAAATAAATATCCACATGTTTTAAAACCAATGGTTCCCTCGTAAAACTTATTAAACAAATCAGTTAAACACCTTCCCGTACTTACTGTCGTGCTGTATTGCAAGGTACTAGAGTCTATACATTACGTAATTAAATATGCACTTCCATTACGCCAACGTTCAAGCACAATGTAATTAGTTCATTAAATAAAGTGAAGCTTTCAGACCAATCTATTATTAACCGGGCGCATTGATTGAAACCAATCATTAATTTTTCCGATAGTGATAGTGGGCTTTTCCATACAAAGAAAAGGCTGAACGCCGTTTATGCAAATACGGCTTCCTTTGTTTGTGTACAGCGCTTTTGAGACACAAAAGCTGGGACGAAATTACCAGTGCTCACGCTTAGATTATATAACTGTAAAGATGACCAAGGATGAAACCGTTTAAGTCGTGCCTATCTTCTCAAAATTTGCAGTACTGCAGTTCGCACATACAATTTTTTACTCAATATCTAACTCAACTAATCACATCGCTAAAACGAATACTTGGTAACTATGAAGACTAATCTCTATATATAAAAATGAATGTATGTCTGTCTGTCCTAAATTTTCTCAAAAATTACTTGAGCGGTTTCGCTGAAAATAACACAGTTTGTTATCCCGCAAAGGTTGAGAGAGTAGTTGGAATGAAATACAATATATAAAACTGTTGGTATAACGTTTTAAAACGAGTATGAAAAACATTGAACCCGCCATGTTGTATTGAGGTTAGCCCATAGATATACCACTCTGGTTAGCCACAGATTACATAGTCAAAAGAAGAATATTTGTTTGGGTAGAATATTTTCAAAATAGAAAACACAAGTACTTAAGAACTTAAATTTTTGCAATGAAATAAAATTTTCAAATGAATGTTTCTTTTTTTTTAGATATTAATGGTCGTCACAAGACATTACTTTCGATGTCAAATCAATTGTGGCACCCAAACGACATGGAAGAATTCACAACTTCATAACTTTATTCCAAAAAAAAACCCGAGCAAGGCCGGGTACACATCAATCAATTTCAAATAAAACATGAAACGATGTTGCACTCCCATGAGATCAATTCAACTCATTTTATTGGACTGTTAATTATATATAATATTAGATTTTACAAATTTTCCAAAGGAAATATGTATATGAAAGCATTTAAGAAAATATATATACATATATAAAAAAAACAATACATAATAAGCGCTTCGTCAAAATACTGGCGACATGATGCAATAGCGCCTGTAGCGGCCCGGGTTGTAGCGTTTCCGGACTATATGGCAGCAAATAATTGAATTTGTATTATAAAAAATTAAATACAATATTGATTATTACATTATGTTTTCTGGAAGTATTGTTAAGACTAGATTTTAATATTAAAGAAAATTTGCCTTGCGTTTGCAATAACTGTTAATAATTGTTTTCATGTTCACGTTAAAACATATATAAATATAAATTTATGATAAGAATTTTTAAAATACGTAAATTTCAAAGTATTTTCCTCCTTATCTAAAGCGAATAAAAACTGTCAATTTTCATTTTCCGATTGCTGGCATTGCTAGCTTTGTGCGATTTTTTTTTCCATTGGAATTTACTTAGATTGTTTAGGCGGTAGTCATTTTTATATAATGAAACGTGATTTTTTAATTCTCCACCTTAAATTTCTTTTTAATGTAAATTATGTATAAATTTTTAAAGTTTTTTTTTTTATAATTACAAAAAAAAAAACAAGTTGTGTTTTATATACAGCGCATGATTTGTCATTTTATGTGAAATATGCCCATAGAGATGGCATATTTCACATCAGCATTTCACAGATGGCATATTTCATATCAGAGTGGAAGATACTCTCAGTATCGCCCTGGTGAAAGACCACCATTCAGAATTGAAACGTTGCTTGAAACGGCTTTTAGCCGTGTTTGGTGACCAGATCTGAATAGCCAGGTATTTCCCCACCTCCCCCTTCCCCTTCTCCTTCCCCTCCCCAATACCTTCAAGCCTCACAACATTCCCCAATTGGAATGCCATAGTCTCACTGGCTCCAGACGGTTGGGAGCAGTTGGGACTTTGTGGTATTCATAAAAAAAAAAAAAAGAGACCATTTTCTTTCAAAAAGTAAAAAACCCCTTTTTTTAATAATTCTCAAGCATCAAATACGTTTGTCACTGCCACTTTTATTTCTAGTTTGAAAGGGTTAAAGCTTTTTTTTACAGTAAGTTTCGAAATTTTTTTTCTTCATAAATGACAGTAGTTGTCCAAAATGAAAACTACAACGAATCATGACATTAAAGCATTTTTTTTTAGGTTTATATTGTATATAATAAAATTATTTATATGATCATAATATGAGGTATATAATAAGAAGTTTTTTTTTTAATTACGTAATCCGTTTAGTTTTTTTTTTGTTTTTAAATTAAAACCTCCCTAATTGAAAAGTTCTCGTGTTTAGAAAGTTAGCTATTATGGTTTGTTATACATATAAATAATTTCAAGAGTACTACCATGAACATAGATATTCTGATGTCAATACACTAATTTCAAAAAAAAAAATTATAATGAACTTTTTAGAATTAAATATATACGTGGATTGTACGAGTATAATGTATGTATGTATAGAAACATATATATTGTTTTCCAAATTAACTTATTTCTCTGTGATATTGGGATAATTAGTTGATAATTCATCATAGCTAATAATATTCATATATTGAAGCACTGCACAGTGGTGTAATACTTACTCAAGTGCCTAGTTCCATTATGATTATTGATATGAATGGAGGTACAGAGCACAGTACAGAGTCATTACACCGCAGTGCGCCAGCTACAGTCAAAAACTGGTCATTTATCATTGTAGCCTGCTTTACAAATCTATTTACAGTCAGATGTATCTGCTGTTTGAATTGATGGCAGCACTAGAATAATTGATATCTCAAACATTATATTTCAGTTTCGATTCACAAGGTGTGTTTCGTAAAATACATTGTAATTCTAAATATCTCCCCATTACGAATTGCATAACTTGTTTTTGCAGAAATTATGTAAGAAAACTAGCGACTTAGCCGTGGAAAATCAGGGATGTAAATTAACTTACCATTATGAAAACTGATAAATTTTATATATACAAATTAAAAAAGTAACTATCTCAAAATAAAGAAACATTCATTTGAATTTTTTATTTCATTCCAAACGTTTATTTTTTTTCAAAATATATCTAAATCATAAAGTTCTTAAGTAGGTACCTACTCGTGTTTTCCATTTTGAAAATATTCGACGCAAAAAACCTTCTTTTGAATATGCAATATGTGGTTAACCATGGTGGATTTAATGTTTTTCATACTAATTTTAAAACGTTATAGCAACAGTTTTACACATTGGATTTCATTCACATTACTTTCTAAACCTTCCCGGCACTAATAAAAACAAACTGTCCTATTAGCGAAACTATCGAGAATAAACAAACTTACATTGATTTTATATATATTTATATATAAGATAAGATACACATTTCAAAGACGGACTAAAAATATGTAATTGTATCTCACCATGAAACAGGCAGCCGCCTAGTACGGTGATTTAATGTATCTACTCTATGTAAATGTCTTAATTAAATGTCATGTATTTTATTAATAAATATAATATTGCAAATTATATAAGAGGTGGGTGGGTAGGTCATTTAGTGCTTATCCAGTTTTGAAAAAAATATTTTATTATTTTATGAATTTCTTAGAACATACGTATACCGAAATTACACTGATTAATTGAGTATTGGTCCATGAGAATTTTTGTTGTTGTTATGACAATGTTATCATTTTTTTAATGCTTGCCATGTATGTTGGTTTTTGCGATGGTTGATAACTGTTTCGCCTTCTGACAACATTGTCAAAATCTGGTGACCGCTTTTAGATTAGTTCAGACCAGTGGCTCCACGAATATTTCATTATTCTGTTGGAAGGCGATACTTGCATAAAATGAAATATCCAAGTACTTTTATGTTTTGGAATAAATCAGTAGCTTCATCAGAGTTTTACAATGCCTTCAGAAGACGTAACAGCTATTTCGCGTAAATATAAACACATATATAATTAACCAAATAATATACAAAATTAAAAACAATTAGTAGCATTTTTTTCTATTTTTCTGGCTTTCACCCTTCTCGGCCATTATTTAAAATTATGGAGAGAGGGGAGACAAATTTACATATTTTTAATAATTTAAGATAACTTTTTATGCAAATTTATATATTAATGTTTTTTTAAATAGTAAATTTTAAAAATATATGGAAGATTGGAGACGAGTTGAGACATAGACGAGATGTGTTGAACGGGGAGGAGGTCATTTTAGAAAGGAGAATGAATGGAATGTGTGTAATGTAAATAGAAGAGAGAATTTTTGTGTAGAAGAGGACAACCAAATAATATTTTTTCTCAAGTTCCCACTTCTAGATTACAGAAAGCTTTTCTTAATTTTTTTTATTTATTCATCCATACAATCTCAATGTTATAAATGGGTTATGGTACTGTGCCTGTCTCACTATGAGAACCTGTATTGAGAGCAGACAAATTTACAATTTAAATTTTACAAAGTTTATAAAATTTACAAAGTTTATGAATTTCACAAAGTTTACAAAATTTACAAAGTTTATAAATTTCACAAAGTTTACAAATTTTACAAAGTTTATAAAATTTACAAAGTTTATAAATTTCACAAAGTTTACAAATTTTACAAAGTTTATAAAATTTACAAAGTTTATAAATTTCACAAAGTTTACAAAATTTACAAAGCTTACAAAGTTTACAATTTACAGTATAATGTTATGGTAAAAAGATTGAAGCGTCAATGGAACATTGTATCATACTTATAGGGATGTTTAAAAAAAATCATTGAATTTTGATATGTCTTGGCTAGTGGTAAAGTACAATCTGGTGAAATCAATAAGTGTTGTTAAACTTTATTTCTACTGCCTCCTTACCGTCCTGCATTAAACCACAACCAGTTATTGTATTTTATACGTTAATACAAATTTATTATCCACAATGGAGTGCTGATACCAACCCTGATGTATGGCAGTGAGGCATGGAATTGGCAGAGGAAGGATGAAAGTAAACTGAATGCTGTAGAAATGAGAAATCTCAGAGACGAATGTGTGGTAAAACCATGTATGATCGTGTGAAAAATACTGAAATTCGTAAACAATGTAAGGCTGATGTAAGCGTAATTAGTAAGATTAAGAAAGGGACGCTTAGTTGGTTTGGGCATGTGGAGCGAATGAACGAAGAAAGGAGTGTAAGAAGAATGTATGACGTTAATGTGAATGGAAGAATAGGCCGGGGACGATCAAATACTTGAGTCGGGCCATGTTAGAAGTCGGAATAATAGAAGAGAATGTATGAGACGATGTATGAATGTGAATGAAACAAGAAGTGTATGCCAAGATCGAGTTGTTTGGCGGTCCGTCCTCTCTGCCTACCCCTGCGGGAAAACGGCGTGATGGTTAGTTAGATATTTAGTTAGTTGATGGTCAGTTTGTACATTTTGCATTAAATTTGTAAAACGGTGTTTAATTCGCATCGCTTGCGTTAACAGAACACCGCAAATGATTTTGTTTACGCGCACGCATACCGTATATGCAATAGTTTCTAGTTGTAACTCAATGAAATATATCGATCGTGCTCTAACGCCATCAATCATTCATCAATACATCAACTTTATGGCGAGTAGTACTCATTTTTCATTCCATTACCATTCATTTTAACGGCGCCTTACGCACATCTTCGACACAAACGATGCTTTAGAAAGATGTGGACGAGCATCAGGAGCGGATTACGTCGTCACGCTGTAAATCATGTCTGCAATAAAATACAAAGTTTTATTAGCGGAACTGCACTCGTATCAGTTACGTATGTTTCAAATGAGTTGTGCTATATTTCTCTACTACGTTGTCTATCAATCTCCCTGTGGATTTTCATTTGAATAAGGAACTCCAGTCAATTTTTAAAAATTCAATTCTTAAATTTAGCATTAGGTTATGGAGATGGGGAAATGTTCCTGGCCATCTTAGTGCGAACCTTTGGGTGCTTCTTGATACCAATTTTTATTTACCCAAGTACCTTCGAATGATTTTTTTTATTATTTAAGAACTTCATTATCATTAAATTTTCATGACATCGTTTTTTTTTAAACATAACAAATACCGCTCTGATACTGACTTGCGAACATGAAGTTTGAAATTTTTGCAGACACAAATCGCCTTAATCCCCCTCTGTGGGTGGTTCGTGGTTCGAAGTTCACTAATGGTCCCTGTCTGACAATCAGAACCGAGACTTCTCGTCGGATCTCACCAACTGGCATCGGCTTTATACTATATTGTTACTCTAAGCTTTATACTCGTACTACTAGAACTAACTACAGTGGGAGGATGTGTCTATTTATAGGAGAATAGGAGTATCGCATGTGGGCGCCCAGACGCATCTTTCTTCTCCACTAAGTACAATGCGGGCTATCGGAACCAATCTACGTGTGTTGCCTAATCCTACTGTAAAACGTAGGTACTCTCAGTGTCGTCCGTGGTAACTATGTGCATGACTTGTATTAACTTAAAAGACACCTTACATTTGTGTTACGTTGGATGGGTATGAGTTTCAAAACCAATATGTCCACATATCTTTATGATATGTATATAATAACGTAGGCTAACAGGTTCTGAGTTCGGATGGCTAAGAACCGCCAAGAATCGGGTACACTGTATAAATTTAATGGATAATTTTTTCAAAAGATTGTTATGTCGATATTAATAAATGGATTAAAAATTACTTTATATCCACCACTTTATTAATCTATACTCGTACATATCAACATGTTTCGAAAGCGATGCTTTCCTCATCGGGAATATATAGACTAACTAACTAACTAACCATCACGCCATTTCTCCGCGGGGGTAGGCAGAGGGGACGGACCGCCAAACAACTCGATCTCGGCATACACTTCTTGCTTCATTCACATTCATACAAAGCCTCATACATTCTCTTCTGTTATTCCGACTTCTGACATGACACTCAAGTATTTGATTCACTTGATCGTGCCATGTCTTCCTCGGGCATCCCCGGCTTCTTCTTCTTCCATTCACATTCGCGTCATATATTCTCCTCACACTCCTCTCTTCGTTCATTCGCTCTACATGCCCAAACCATCTAAGGGTCCCTTTCTTAATCTTGCTCACTACGCTTACATCAGCCTTGCATTCTTTACGAATCTCAACATTTTTCACTAGATCATACATGGTTTTACCACACATTCGTCTCAGAGATCTCATTTCTACAGCATTCAGTTTACTTTCATCCTTCCTCTGCCAGTTCCATGCCTCACTGCCATTCATCGGGGTTATGGTATCAACACTCCCTTGTGGACTGCTAGCTTCGCTTTTTTGGACAACGTTTTGTTTGCGCCAACCGCGTTCAGTCCTCCATTAATTGAGTTTCCTGTATTCACCCTTATTTCAATATCCCTATCAGCCTTTCTATCTCTCGTAAACATACTTCCCAAATACACAAACTCATCGACCTGCTCCAAGTATTCATCATTAGGGGGGGGGAGAATATATTGGATAGTAAAAAATAATAATCTCAAGTAATACAAATGATAAAGATAAAACACAATAATGTAAGAGCAGACAAATTATAAATATAAACAGAAATTGATTAAAGTTGGTAAATAATTAATCAAAAAATGTTAATAAAAAATTGTTCTAAAAGATTATTAATTATATGTAATTCACTATTAACGCTTTTTCTGATTTCTAATATTTCAAATTTGTCTAGTTGTAAACCGGTTGAATTTGTATGTAAAATTTTTAAACCTTTATTTGTATCAAAAGATTGATTGGTTTCAAAAAATTTTATGGAGCCTATAAATATCCAAAGCAAAACTTTCGCAACTGCTTCGGGGTAATTCAATAAACTTACCCACTTGATATTTTTATACATCTTTTGACTCCAGCGCCATTCTCAACCTTGGCTAGTAACACGTCTAACTATTTTTAGTAGGCACGTTTTAATAAAATAGTAATGCGTTTTAAGTAACATATTTACCTACGTCTTACTGTTTTCAAGAACTTCGTTAAGCTCATCTGTTTTTATTTATATCGTCACAGTTACGCGCACAGAATAGCTACGCACGCCATTGTGGTACTCAAATGCATTGACTGTAGGTGAAACAGTCGGCTGCAGAGCGCCAGCTTCCCATGTTCACTATTATTATAGACAAAAGCGATTTGATAAATTAACGTTTTAATTTCGATTAGACTCTTTTTGTCGTTCTGCCCACGAATGAGAATTGCATCATTACTTAATAAGATTGCGGGAATTTTGTTGATTCTGAGAAAGCTTCGTGAATCGTGAGTAGGAATGAAATGGTAGACATGTCAAATTCATAATTTATGCAAATATTTTAATTGAAAATTTGAAGCCAAGACACGAAGCTATAACCTTAAGAGTTTTTAGAATTGAATTCATTGAAGTTATCAATACAGATGTATAAATACAGCGCTTTCAGAATCGCTAAGCGCCTCTCCGTTTCAAATCCTGAAGATAAAATCTTTAGGAGAAAAAGAATCCTTCGAAAATAAGGTTCTTTTTATAGGTCGTATTTAAAGGAATTAATATAACAAATATGCTGGCTTATAATGGTCCATTAGTAACCTCGGTTCTCCTTATTTATTTTGTTCAACACCTCACAAAGTCGGCTTCGTTATAAAAAGCATATCCTTCGAAAAGGTGTTTTTTTTTTAATGAACGCTCCAAACGAACTATTGTGCCGCGTTCTTAGACTGGATCTGACAATGTACGTTAGTCAGTCCATATTCCTCGAATCGCTATAGAGCGATGGTAATCTGAGATCCTTTTTCTATAAAGGTGGCATCGGGAGGCTGCGGGCTTCGAGCATCTCGGTTCCATTCGAATTCTCCGTCCTACCGAATCAAAAGAATGGAATGTAAATCTCCGACGTGACAAAAAAGCGCACAATAAAATGTATGAATGGGGGACCCTAGAGGTATGTGTGTAATTTTAAGCGCCGTCGTAAATTCCGGCCGACGCATGCGTGATATTCATAATAGACTGAAGATTAATCCTCTCCTCTCCCGTCTCTCGGCTCTCGGCTCTCGGCCCCCGGCATGGCACCGACATAAACCCGGACCACGGACCACGGGCCACGGGCTCATCGCGGAGATGCTCGAGGCGCTGGAGACTCCTACGTGGACACGAGGATGTCTGTTTTATTGCTCTCTCGATACTTTGTGTCACACTGCGCCTGTTATTGTAATAATATATCTTCGATCACGCACTTCTTACATTGTTCTTAGCCGGAGACAAATATTAAAACACGCTGTTTTCTCTCAGGTAGGTACGTAAATCATAAATTTCAATACCTCTTAACTGAGCAAACTTAGTCGTATTTCTCTCAGATTCGAAACTTTCGTTACGATATCATTATCTAATAATAATAATAATATGTGGATGATTTATATAGCCCCGTTTTTGTGAAAAAATCACCTCAAGGGCGCTGCACAAATATTATTTTTTTTCCAATGTCTCTGTCTTATCACTAACTATAGACAATATATAATTACTATTTATGGCTAACTAATTGCATTCGCCGGTTCATTGATCTGTAATAACAAATTATATGTACAATGCATTTAACCAATGAACGTGATGCCACGTTAAAATATAGAGGTTATTTATTTATTTATTTAATGTGAACGCTATAAATATACCATTAACAATAATTGCCTGTCACAGTTAACTACAGGCATAAGAATATAGCACAAATACTTTTTAAAAGTAACTATTAAATGTGGCATTAGGTCGTACAATGACATCAGAGAGTATATAAAGAATGAAGGATATAAAAGTAAAAGATATGCGTACATATAAAACATATAGTAAACTTAGGAAAATTTAATATTCATCTAATATAAGGCATATAATATTATACAGGACCATACTTATCTGGGAGGTCACTTGAGACAAACACTTATTTATTAGCGAAATTTATATATGGTTCTGCACGCAGAGGACATAATTTTGGAAAACACATAACAATAAAGCAGCTTAGATTGTCGACTATGTCTCAAATTTTAAGGATCGTCTATTGAGACAATAATAGGAAAAATATATAGCAGACTTCTCACACCTTCATTGGGACCGCCCTAGTTTTCTCGGAAGTTTGAGAAGATGAATGGAACGTGTAATAATTCATAATTTGTAAACGAGCTTCACTTCCAACGGCCAGATAACAAGCCGGTAGCTACCTGTGAAAAGCAAAATCCAAAGAAGATAAGGTGCGTAGCCATATTGAAGCATCCTCACACCTCGAGATATATTTCACACTATTGCCTTTGTGCGTACAAAAGCGTGAAATTAAAGATTAACATTCCTGTGTGGCTTGTTTGTTCCGTTTTCAAACAGCTCAAAATGTCAAGGATAATACTTATTTCTAATTTGATCCTTTTTTTTTAAAGGCCGGCTCATTATTCCCATGCACGCATGCTTCCGGTGTGTTTGAAAGCCTTCTAGGATATGCGCACACAATGACATTAAACAGTGTCTACGCTGGGACAATAGCGCTGTTAAACCGAGCCGTTTACCCCTGTAGATACATTGTCTAGGTACGTGGATGGGAATAGCGTAGTAAAGCGCAGACTGGCGCAACTGACGGCGCCACAAATTCCTCCGCCACATGACGTCTTGAACTTCCCCTTTGTAAGTCATAGCTGAATGGCTCCAAAACGATATTTTACTAAACAATATTCACTAATGATCAAAACAATTTGTAAAAGTTTCACGCTGGCCGACTAAAGCTCCGACCGCTTCGGAAAGAAATATTTACAAATCGTCGCCACTTAAAAAGTAAAACAATAAATCTGAACGTGATTTTTTATAGCATTATTATGCAAGCATTCTCCTAAGAATTGCAAGTCATTCAGTTTTACATAACATGATATCCTTAGTACCTAACTAGTAACTATTCACGAGGTTTCCTTTTAATTTGAAATTAGACTCTTTTTTTCACTGTTGCTTGCACTGGGATTTTAAATTATACAAATACGTTCGGTAGGTACCAGTTCTGGAATAATACTTCGTTCATCTGCTGAGAGAAAGTTAAAGAATAAAAAAATATTTTTTATCAAACTTAAATAGTTGCTTCATAGAAATATGATTATTTATAATTATTAGTAATAGTACTAATATAATATCGTGTTCATTCTGTTGTACGACTCAGGTCGTTAAAACAGCAAATCTACATGGATACCGATAAATTAATTCGCGTGTAATGGCCATTACAAACAAATTCAAAACGTGTTTCATTGATAATGTGTCTCCGCGCACTTCGTGACGAAGGCGCGGTCAATAGCTCATAATAAAGTACAAGCTTTTAAGTGACGATTTGTTTCCTACGCATCCTGTAGCCCGGCACAGCACTAGTGCCTTTAGTACTTGGAGTAATAGCTCTAAGCACTGAGCAGTCTGCACTAGCACCAAACACACAGCACCCAACAGCGCAGAGCAGAGCTGCCAGTGCCGGATCTAGCGCAGGTGTCATGGAATGTGTAACCAGAGCGGAAACCCGAAAGGGTGTTAGAAATTGCAAGTCATTTTTCCAAAATCACCTCTAAATTTAATTAAACCTTTCTCTCTGAACTTACTTATGTCGTCTACCTTTAATGACAAATCATAAATTGTACACGTGTGACTAACGTACATAAATAAATATATCGTCTAATATGGCAGCAAAAACGTTTATTGTTTACAATAAACCCAACGTTTTCCGTTTCTTTGAAAACTGAAAACTTTACTTGTCAACATTATTAAATGAACTAAGCAGGAAAAGTTTCTTCTTATTTATGATAGAAAGGATAGTTTATCAAAACGTATTTACGTTTAGTAGAGATTTCCGTCATTGCTTCTATAAACTCATGTTAACTCACTAAAAATGCATGATTTAATTTCAGTAACATTAGCTATCACCATTACGTCATCTCGTGGGGGCCGCCATTTATACTTTCACCAAAATCGGTACATGTCGTAAGTTCGGACCTGACCGCACCGCAGGAATAGCTCATACGATTATTACAATACAGCATCAACACTTGACCAGAGATGTATCTAGGGATTCCCAATAAATATTTACTTGTATTACAGCACTACATCTAACTGTTTGGTCTTTCGTGTCATACAACAGTTGTTATTCCCATATCTGAAGACGTGACAGATCATAACATGATGGAGTCATTCATCATTGTCAACATAATAATGGATAATTTAAATGTTTTTACCATTCAATCATCAGTGATTAATTTATTGTGTAAGATTCTGAAGTCGTGCTTGTAGTTACTCGGTACTGGATACAGCATCTTTCCGTCATCTTACCTAGGTAATTGAATAGTAAGAAAACATGAGTTTAATTAAACATCTTCATCAAATTACAAGGTCATCAATGAATGTATGAATAATTTCTGTAAAACGTACATTTATAAGACAATTCAATAACCATTAAGGGAAGTGATAACTTTTTTAATCATTTAAGATGATACTATTAAATCTCAAATGAAATATGAAACAGAAAATGAAAAATTCTATCCGGGACCAGCGTTCTAACCAATTGAGCTAGTGCTACCTTATTGCTATCCATATTTTTTATCGATATCACGCTTCAATTTAAGAACTGTTATCACTCTAATTGAGCTCGACACTATCCAACCAAAATAAATTCAACAAAATAACATTGAAAAGGATATCAGATAATCAAATATTTGAACAAATGTGTTACCGGAAGAACAGGCTAAAAATAATATTGTTGCTTAAGTAATTATATCTAATTACGGGAGGTAATGATATAATATGTAAAAAATATTGTAATAACGTTAATGTTTTTTTTATCGGTGTTCATCTGCCATTTAACCTCGCCCGGCCCTGCCCGTGAAGTAAAGCTCGGAACACGCCCGGATGATGGGAAACCACTTGAAGTATCAGTCCGTGCCAATTCCTGATCATCCTTTAGAGAAACTTTCTGAAAATATGCCAAACGTTTTACGGACACTCGACAGCATTAAAAATGGACGTGAGCAATATTTTACGAAAAACAATCATCAATCTAAACTCGCGGATCAGCTGCCAGGTTTTTTATTGATTTTTGATAAGATCGCAAATTTTGGGATTTAAACTCCACCACATAAAATTCATTGCAATATTTTAATAGGCACCCTCGTAAATGCAGAAAATATTACCTAAGGTTGGAAAGTTTACCGATATTCAGGAATTTTAACTCAATTTATTATTTTACATAACTTTACATCACGTCATATTAATTTAGCCCGGGAACCATTCTTTGGATAACCAACACCTCCGCTATAGGTCAACCCAAGTGGTTTGCTACGTTTGGCGTCTAAGCAGGGGTGACAGGGTTCATGCGGTTAGGTTTATCTAAATCTTGACGGCGAATGCGTTTCCCCACCAACTTCGTGGTAGGCTGGATTAGGAGAGACCGGTTGAGGGAGTCCCTTTGACCTCTCACCACAGTGGGAGGGATGGATTAATACGTTCGTCACTCCTGGACATATATTGACCCCCGAATTCCTATCCACCACTTACACCCTTTTCCTTCCCAGAACTTCCTCTTTTTCCTTTATTCAGCATCCCTAAAATTGACGCAGGCATGTGGAATCAATGTAAAAAATAATAGTAACAATAAAAATGCAATTAACCCTAACGCGTTACTGTCGATACCTGCAATAACTGGATTTGCAGCTGGTGTTAGAAA
This sequence comes from Halesus radiatus, assembly GCA_022606495.2. Lineage (NCBI taxonomy): Eukaryota > Metazoa > Arthropoda > Insecta > Trichoptera > Limnephilidae > Halesus > Halesus radiatus. The sequence goes on from JAHDVE020001132.1 coordinate 31,545, forward strand.
CATTATTTCATTAATAAAACAGACTACCGAACCGATTATTAAACAATAAACTTGATTTAGGATTTATGCTTGGCAATAATTCAGCGGAAACGACAGTCGACAGATAAAACAACTTACGCATGAATTAATTTCGTGTCACGAAATACCGTTCAAATTATTAAACCAATTGACATAAAAATCGAAACGACATTAAAATTACTTTGCACTTACTTACAGTGTCTGCTTTTTGTTGGCATTCTCTTATCCGAAGCGCTGATAAACTTTGCCTCGTGCCGTTTTGAACCCACAACGAGTTGAACTTTCAGGAAAATGAAAAAGCTAAAACTCGGTACAAAATGTACCTGCTTACTCGTGCGCGCACCAATAACAAGTTTATGGATCTCACCGCCCGCCAAAAATGAGAATGTTGAAAAAATCAACGCGGCTGTCAGACGCCATCTTAGCGCCGTCTGAGCGTAGGTGGTCATGGACCATGCAAGACAAATGCCTAAAATACTTCATAAATTATTGATAAAATAAAGGCAGATTGTAAAAAATACATCTAATTTTACACCTGTCATAGTTTTGGTATAGTCATAAATCTGCACATTTTGAATAGTTCACATTGACTCTACATGAACCTCGATGTGCACGCACATTTTTGTATGAACTATCAATGTTGTACATCTTATCATTTCTGTAAAAGGTGATTTTCAATGATAATGTTAAAATTTGTACCCAATTCTTTATAATACTGATAGTATTGAATGACTTCTCGCGAGAGCCTCGCCTCGGTAGAAATATTTTTGCATGAATTCCAACGTTGTACTTCTTACCGTCAAATGATTGGTTATGTTCGAAAAAGGTTGCTTTTTCAAACAATCTTTTTATAAAGGCTTTTTCTAGTCTCAAACTGGATGCTATAATTGAGGAGGCCTAAGTACTTTGGAAGTCCGAAGGCGGCCATGTGCAGTTTATGACTTGAGGATGCACAATGCACATGCAGACGATCCTAAAGCAGGGGTGGCTACTTGGGCCAAGGGGTAATCAGAAACACATGAAAATTATTAGTCTAACCATCTCTTTGGTAATCCTCTTAGCGGTTCAAAAGCCGGCGCAATCCTTGAAATAATGAAGAATGTACATTTAAACAAAAAGTTTTTCTATACATGCTGTAGTACATTACAGGGACAGTAAAATTAAACCACTGCGAGAAGTAAGAATAATAATTGCACTTAGGAGAATAAACATTATGGCGCCTACTCTAGAACGCCATCGGAGATGACTTATTATTTGAGATATTTAGCCGTTTAGCATAACTGTTTGGTCCTTGAAGCATAAACATGTGTTCATCATAAAATCAACATCATTCTAAAATTTGTTAATGTCTGAATACCTAATAAAATATCCAAATCGGATTTTAAGGAGAGTTCGTTTTTGGCATTATTTCATTACACAATCAATTTGAGCAAATTAATGCGGTTTCATCGAAAGTCTTGTGAAGCTTGTTTATGGATGTACTCGTATTGCGTAGTACGAATCATGAAGGAGATGTCTAATCCGTTTTTATGTCTCACTAAAAGTTTGTAAATGGAGAGCTCTGGCGTCATTGAAATTTCAAAATATATATTTTTTTTTAATATGACCAGGTACGTCCCAATCTTTCCCTCTCCTTTCTCTTTCCCCTCCAACTCCCTTCATTCTCACATATTCGTACCCTGATTGTGGATGCCATTAGGGATTGATTTTAGTGGAACTGTAGCATTATTGTGTTTGTTGTGTTCACATTTTTAAAAAAATCGTTCGAAAAAGATTTGTGGTTTGGCAAAACCGGTTTGTAACTACTGCTAAATATGTTGTTACAGAAAATACTTGTTATCACATGATTTGTAAGAGTGGTGAGAAGAAAATAAATTTTATATATCTATTGCACGCTTTTTCTTTAGCATCACGAAGTGTCGCGTTCGCACATCCAGGCCGTGGGCTACAACGACTTGGGCACGTGGGTTCACACCCACCGACCATTCATACCCCCTTTCCTCTTCCCCACCCCTTCCCCGTGTCGACCGTGCCCCTGCCCCGCTGGCCCCCACGGTACAAACCCGCGCGTACCGCCATTCATCTAGAACAGGTTGTCCTAACCCGCCACTTACGGGAAATTTCTTGGGATCGTGTAATTAAGCTTAATTTGTTTTACGATAGAAATTCCACGTGATCCTCAACCGAAAAAATGTATACCCCCTTTTCATACCATTGTTCTGAGTGATCATTTGAACCATAGGACAATAATGAAATAAATTCCTAACCTCATTATGTACCTCACATTCGATACGATATCGATTATTCTTTTTTTATTATTTTGAAACACATTAGCTTCCTACACAATGGGAATTATAGCTCAACATTAAAAATATATTATCGACTCCTTACGAGCCATCCCATTTCATATTAGTACCTTCAACATATGGAAATATATCAAAACACGAAACCACAAAAAATCACAACTAGTAAAACGAATAGGTACTTTATTTTTAGCACAACTTCTAGAAGATCTAAATCAGTCCTCGTATGAAAATATGAATTCTAGAAAACCAGGTATTTTCCAAAACACCTTACTATTTAACGTTATGTTAGGTTAGGTAGTGCTTACATATTGGTATTATCCTAACCTAATCTTGAGTATTTCAAAATTATTCTGGAAAATCCGAATCAATAGTTATTTTTGTATATACGAGTATATTTAACTTTACCACGAAACGAAATGGACTACTTGCTAGAGCACGGCCCAAGCCCTAGCATAGCAAGTAAGGGACATTAAACATGTAAAATAGATAGATAAATAAAAATGTATAAAATTTAAAAAAAAATGGTATACTTTACAAAAGTTAGAAACACCAAAAAAGATGCAAAGTTGTAAAATCAGCTATACTTGTTATCAAAATCCTTGTGATTCTTTGAATATTAATTGTTAATTCGAGGAATTTGCACTAATCATTTGCAATGTCGATTATCAGAATATATACTGCCACTATGGGGTTTTCGCGCCTGTTCATTCAGGTTGCAAGTCGCAATACAACCAACCAACCATAAGGCATTTATTAATTTGCCGCGTGGCCATCGCAGATTACCGCTAGGCCCCGGGGGGCGTGTGCACTATCTTGTTACGTTTATGGACAAGGACAAATGGAAGCATTACCAAACTCTACCTTTTCACTATGAAAGCCAGGCACTTTGCGCATTACTTACAACAAAATGAGGACCAAAAGTTTTCTTGAATGCGTGTGTTCAAGCAAAGCCTTTATATATAAATAAGACAAGTATGTATCTACATATTTATTCCATGACGGAAGCAAAACTACGGACAGACAGGCATCTGTTCACAAAATCGTTTTTTTTTCGTTTTTGTTATCAACATATAAATATGTAAACACCAACCATGCAAGAAATTATGTTTGAAATAGATGTACCATCTTATCTGTCAGTATAACATTCCTACAAAAATTATTTTGAATGTAACATTCGGCTTACCACAGGGATCAAGATAAGGGACGGTTGATTTTGAAAACACAATTGCGTTTTTACTCAGCTTATAACGTAATTTCCACTGATTATCTCCAGCATAAAGCATCAAATGATTTCCTTAAAAAACACAGCTATTTGGAGATGAGAAAAATTTACGGTCAGTAATATTGTATGGTACACTCCGTATTAAAATAATGATGCAACGAGAAACAATTAAGTACTCAAAATTATGAAAAGACACAAATTTAACATATTAACCAATTAACAAATTAACAAATTAACAAATTAACAAATTAAAAAATTAACAAATTAACAAATTAACAAATTAACAAATTAACAAATTAACAAATTAACAAATTAACAAATTAACAAATTAACAAATTAACAAATTAACAAATTAACAAAATAACAAATGAACAAATTAACAAATTAACTAATTAACGAATTAACTAATTAACAATTTAACTTATTAACAATTTAATTAATTAACTAATTAAATAATTAACTTATTAACTAATTAACTAATTAACAAATTAAAAAATTCGCATATTAACTAATTAACAAATTAACATATTAACAAATTAACCTATTAACCAATTAACAAATTAACATAATAACAAATTAACGAATTAACGTAATAGATAATAGCCATGTAAATATAACTGATTATGTGAAAATTTGAATTTCGTTTGAATTTCGTTCGAATTTGCGTTTGAATTTCGTATCTACGATGTATTTAGTTTACATATTACATTCTCAAAAGCATTCATCTTCAAAACCATTTGTAAATTTTTATTTTATTCATCGCAAAAAAAATGTTTTGTATAAAGGGCCCAATCGACGTCAATAAATAACCAGCTTACAATTTTTGGTTAATAAAGGCTGACAAGAGATCAATACGAAAAACCTTCTGCAGTTGCAGCATTGTGCGGTGTCGCGGGTAGGAGGCAGTGTTACTGCAAGCGCCGATTTCATTAAAATCGATTCGTAATTCACGTCAGGTTACTGCCAATTAGCGTCCCGGTGATATGTTTACAGCACTGTATAAGCTTGTAATAAAAACTCTTAAACGCAATATTGTATTATATAAATACACAACCGGAGACTATTATTTGTATTGTACAAATGACGCAGTCAATGAAGGAATCCTACGGCCGAAATATTACAAATGCGGATTGACTGTACGTCAGAAATATGAAACCTTTACTTGTAATATGAACATTTTCCTGGAACATATATTAATAAATTAATTATTGTTGATTGGAAATAATCTACAATAAGCACGCGTAGTATTACTATAAAACGATCTTTACTACTAGATAAAAAAGATTTCTCATTTCGACCACTGTTCACAATAATATTACGCCTAAAAAGACTCGTCGAAAAGGGATCCATAGCTAATTAGTAATGACGAATCAGACAGTTAAATAACTTGTATTTACAACAAGTTTTCTATAAAGCTTGTTCATTCAGATTAGTTCTCATTTAACAGCAAATAAAATTAGAGTTATGTTTAATCGTCATTATTTTTCCAGTCCTTTTTCAGAAAGTTGCCAGCCTCTTTTGGTTGGCATAAACATTCTAAGTACCTACCTACCATAAAATATTCATCACTCCAGTCATTAAGACATAATTCCATCCTCATTAATCACGTCCGAATGTTGTGTTTGAAGAGTTTATTATATTTCCTCAAACATGGAGTGTTTTTCCCACTTACTTCAACTTCACTCGATCTTATCTCTTTAGCCTTGCTCCCACGATATATACATATATATATATATATATGTATGTATATACATAATTTTATTTGTTTAAACGATGACCGCACAAAAGTTCCCAATTCCCGGAGCAAGTCGGACTGTGCCACTCAAAATGTCGAGGAATGTTGTTGGTGATAGGAAATGGGGGAGGATGTGGAGAATAGGAGATGAAGGTCGAGAAATGCCATACAATTCAAATATAGTTACTAAGCAGCGCTAAGGACAATTAAGGCAATGTTTCGATTCTGAATATGGTCGGCTTCATTTACCAAACACTGGACATTGTGTGTACATTTAGTATTCCGTTCCATAAATAAATCACGCAGTTCGTCTACCAATGGTGTCCCCTATGGCCATAAAGTATCCACTTGAGTATCAGCGCTAGCCCACGGACGGAGTGACATCATCAGCCCCCTCACGCCCCGCCCGCCCTCTCAACGGAGTATGGGCGGCGCCCACCAGCTCTAGGGTCAATTTCTAGATGATGTCCCGAGCAAACGACTCAATTCATATCACATAGGAGTATTGTATAGTTCAACGTAAACACACCTGCTAAATTAATTTATCACCACAGTCGGTTTACATAAAATCTTCCATGCTCGTTGCTTATATCACAAACTCACATTTTATTTCTTCTTTTCAGATGATACCATCAAGGTCTGATTCAAACCGCAAGATGCTTCTGTTGTGGATAGTTACTCCTGGCCTCCTGCTTTTAACGACACCGACGGAAGCTGCATCCTACAGACGAGGAGCGTCCACGTCCGACTCTATTCTGGAGATCATCAACACTCAGGAAGTGGAGCGCCTCCTCGCGGCTAGGAAGCTCAACAACTCCCGCGCAGAACGACGCTACTTCGCACAGAATGACTTGGATGAAGATTTTCTAGAACCCAACCCACAAGCCATTCTTTATGAGCCACCCGAACACAACAATGATTACGAAAAACATAAGCCGAGGGACAGCGGTAACCGGATCGGGATCGATGTTTTATTGAAACAGTATAACACCTCTTTCCAATCACCGGAACTGCTCGCAGAGCTCGGATACAACGGACACAAGCTGCTCAAGTCGAGCAAGAATGCCTTGATCGTAACCAAAAAGCAATACCTGAAAAAGGATTGGTGTAAAACGGAACCGTTGGTCCAGAAAGTTAAAGAAGATAAATGTATCACTAGAACTGTCATAAACAGGTTCTGTTACGGACAATGCAACTCGTTCTACATCCCGAAAAACCCTCGCAGGCGTCGCACAAAGCCACCACTTGCGCCTGAAGATGAAAGGGATGATTTGGATCAAACTGGAGCGGCTTTCAAGTCATGCACGTTTTGCAAACCAAAGAAGTTCATCTGGATCAGTGTGCGGCTCGAATGTCCAACTTTGACTCCTCCGTACAGAATAAAACGAATACAGAGAATAAGGCAGTGCAAGTGCACAACGGTGGATGTTAATTGAGGAACGTCGAGGAAACAATCTGAGTTGTTATAGAATTAGCGCACACGAAGTGTGTTAGCAGCACAGGCAGGAAAATAATCCCTTTCCGTAAATGGAAAATTATTTACAAAGGCCAATAAATTGTTACAGCTTTCGAATTGATATCCAAAAGCTTTATTCCTTATGCAAATATTTGTGAAAATTGTTCGATGTACTGTAGAAAGTTCTTGGCTCTTCTGACTCTGCTTATAGTGAAATATTTTTAAACTCAACACCAAAGGTGATTGAACTAATATTGTTGATTTTTGTACATTCCTCAAATAAATGGTAAGCGGTAGAATGTCGCTGCATTTTGTTCCTAATCAAATTATCTGTCTTGTATAACTTGAGAACAGTGTTGTTATTTTAGGAAAACACTTCTTGTAGAGACGCTTAACTAGTGAAAGTTTAATAATCATACTACAAGAACGCGGAGTGATTTTATAATAGTTGGTATAGGACGGTTGTGAAATGTGAAATCAGTTTTCAAAATGAAAAACTTTGGAAATGCTTACAACGTAGACTTTTATCATAATAAAGTATTATTATTAGGTTATTTCTGTGTTAAAGTTTTAATTATGTTTATAAGTACATATTATTATTTATAGAACTAAATAATACTATCGGTAAGTGAATGTATGTAGTGTGATATTTATCATAGAGCTATTTAATATTTTTGTGTTAAAGTTTTCTAAGACGTTCGTAGTAAAATATAAAAATGAGATGTTAAAAACGGTCAATAACATATTAGTTAAAACTTAAACACCCAAAATACGGTCAGCCTCTTTTTGATTATTGCCTGATGTAAATTCCTCCTTTTTAAACCCATTTTCTAAGTTTCTCTTCACATGGTATGGCTTAGGCCACTTTGTTTGAGGCTTTAGATGTTTCAATTATTTATGAGTCGACCACCATGAGTTTTGGAAAAAATGTTTAGATACCCCGTAATTCTATTATTCGTATATATCTTGTTTATCTTATTATTTTACAATATTTTAAAGAACAGTATCACTTCAAGTAGTTAATTTGTGTTTCGAAAGTTCAATAATGATATTCAAATATTATGTATAGATTTCATTTTGATAATTTTTTTCAAAATTTGTACTTAAATATCTACACTTACAGCTGATCAATAGTAGATGTGGGGAGTTACATTCCATACCACGTTTTTAACCTGTTTATTTTACTATAGAAAAAATATTAGTTTTATAAAAGTAGGGACCCTAATGGAGGGATACCGTGTCATTTTAAATTGCCATATTGGTAGCTAAAATAAATTTTATATTTCTATTTTTAAACCTTCATGTTTATGTAGATGTTTTAAACTTTGGTGTATTTTAGATGTCTACTAATTCTTAATGCGATAATAATGTTTAATGCAATACTTTTCTGGTTTTAATGAAATCCTAACATGTGCTTTAAAATGGGAATAACGATTTTACCCGTAGCTACTGACGTAGGATTGTATGAATGATTTTACTATGGTCAGTGTTGATAGTGAATACCTTTACTGCCATCTGTGGGCAGAAAGAGAAAAAAAGGTTCAATTAGTAAAAACGTTAAGGGCATTCGAAAAATAAATATAACGCTACGCGCTCACAGGTGGTTTTAATTTAAATATTTTAGAAAAAACTATTTCAGCGCGTAATGCTTTTAAATATCGAGATGAATTGTTTGTTGGCGGGTACATACGAAATTTAATATGTAATAATTTGTTATCTTGGGTTTAAAGCTGAATTTCCTCCAGAAACTTTATTGTAACACTAACACATACAATAAGTTTCTTAAAGGAATTCGACTATGAACCCACAATAACTTTTTTTTTTTCCATTTCGTATTCCGTTTGTACACCCGCCAACAAATAAATCCGCCAACAAATAAATCTCAATATTTGAAAGCATTACATGCCAAAGGTGTTTTTTTTTCCCTATAATGTTTAAATTAACGCCATATGTGAGCATGTAGCTATAATTGTGTTTCGAATGTCCTTACGTGAAAAGGGTAAGTTTATAATTTTTTGTATGTTTTCGTACTTCATTTATCGATTTGGAAGCAAAGTATTTTTTCCCGTTGTATCTAGTAGTACAGTATTTATTTACGAGGATATTCCTTAGAATAGGAGCTCCAAAGAATTTGATAAACATTTTTGTTAATTAACAGTGTTCTCAATTGGTTTCGCCAATACTTGAAACACTGAACTATGAGTGTAAACTTGAGTAGCCATCTGGATATTGTAAGACATAAAGAGTTAGATATTATTTGTAATTTTTGTAAGGCTGAAAATCGTAATTTTGTATGTGATTGTAATGAATTACATAATGAAATATAACGGTATTTATTAATGTGTAACGAGAGAATAAACGGAATAATGGAATTCTGGAGAAGAAAATAACGTGTGTGAGATTATTTTGAATATGTTTAACAATATGTTGTGTTATTTTAATATTTTACAGCTTTTTCACTTATTTATTTTAGTAGAAGTGGTATATTTATGATGTTGAAATAAATTCAAGTTATAATAAACTATTTGTTTGATTTTTAGATATTCACCATACTATTATTTTATTAGGAGCCGAACTGTAATTTTATATTACAGTGTGTTGTTAAAAAGTCATTGAACTCAAACACGTAAGTAAAACGTAATATAACGATGAGTTCAAAGTTCTAATGCAGATTTACACGAGGGCGACTACATCGGTGTGATTGTAGATATACGATTTGAATTTAAATATTAGAGGACATTTCTCTGTACCTCGATATAATCTTGAAAAATCATAGGAAAGTAAAAATAAAAGAAATGATTAATAATTGGTTGATTGCATCAGAAAAGAAGATAAAGTTTATTAGACTATTTTATTAATAACATACATTTCAATAAATATGTAATGAATAGTTATACATAAGGTTATTTAATAACATTTATTAAAAAATCATGCATTATACGTGTTGCTATGTTTGGGTCAGCGATCTCTCAATTACTTATTTACTAAAATAGATATTTATTCTACGATTACTGACTAGGGCGCCATGAGGCTCTGTCCTCCGACACATTTCCTTTCTTCCTCGTATTCCTCGCGCTTTATGCTTTTCCTATTCCTATACATTAAGTACAAGCCGCAGAAAACACCTCAAATATCCAGAAAAATATAAGTTTTTATACTCTAGGAATAGAATTAGTAATTACCTTTGACTAATATTAACACTCATCAATATTTAATTTTTTTAAATATTTTTGGTTGGGCTATTGCAGAACATTACTCAGTATGTAAACTTTTCTTGTTTTGACGTTTTGAACCTTAAATCTATGTCCTTTATGTAGCATGTACTTGCCTAATGTACTTACTTCACTTGCCTACATATTAATTACTTAAATTACAGTCCGACTTAATAACCTTCCGTTCAGATGTACTTTTCGTGTCCAGAGGATATGCGATAAGCTCCATTGGTTGACCGATGATATGAAATAATAATCGTGGACCTGTCGAGAAGCACTTAGGCCCACGATCATAAACTTCACTACCACCAACCCAACCATTTCACCGAATTAAGGAACTAAACACAACTCGTCACGTCCTGCCAGAAGCATTTCCCTATCCGCAAATCAATTATTCGAGATGTCTTTTCGCGTCATCGAAACTACAACCATGTTTTCATAATGGTAAAATAAATGCCCCAGATATTTTACGCCTTTTTATTTATTTTTTTGTCTCATTCTTAATCGATTCTGGGATAAAAATAGCTATTGTAAAATAAACCTTCGAAACGATGGAAATTATTAGGATTAGCTGTCGCAAATCGCATTATTTGTATAAATTAGTTTAATTATATATCACATGTCGATGTACTCAAACATGGTGACAATTTACAAAATTACATTTTATTATTGCCACCACGATGTTTACACCATAGGGCCACTACGTGATATATAATATTGAAAACTGCGAATATGTTTTAAACAGCTTTTAGAAGGTTGTAATTTCTTTTTAAATTATTTAAAAGTGAAAGAATCTAAAAACTGGTAGCATTTCCAATGGACACGCCTTCTATTTGTTCATTCCACCTTACTTAGAAGATCCACAAATAGACATCAATAATTAAAATAGTAATTATTAGTAATTCAGATAAATACAAACATGTTAGTACATGGTACATATAGGTTACTTTAAAATTACAAACAGCAACATTGATGATAGTTAAAATATTACTTGAATGAATAACCTATTACTTTACGATATCAATTATTAAAACATTATAATGGAAAATCGCATTTAAATGTAAATCATAAATTTTTCGATTCATAATCCTTGGGTATTTTGCCATGGTCGTCTCCGGTTTGGAATAAGTAGTCGTTACAAAAATATAAATAATCCATTTGCTTTAGTAAAAATATATTTTTAACAACCACTTGGGTGGTTTGATAATTGATTTAGAATTTAAACAAATTATTGAAAAACGTACGAAAAGGCGAAATTAGAAGGGAAGTAATTGGATTCAGAAATCTAATCCATATTCAAATCAACATTAATCCCCTTCTTTGCGGCCACTGGCAGTTTTTCTCCATCCAAATAAGGGTTCACGCTCTGAAAGAAGAGGAAACAAAATAACTCATTCTGATATTAGGTATATTCACAGTGGATTATTATGGAAGACTTATTGTCATCATAACCCAAGACAATATAGGATGGTATTAAACGTTGTCCAATGCTCATTAGGTTGTCAATGTAACTCTTTTCTGCTAGAATCCCAATTTGTAAATGCAAGATTTAAGCAATTACTTACTATCCGGGAATTCTAAACCCGGACGCCTCCGCCGAACAGAATACTAATATGGTAAAGATCGAAGATAGTCCACCACCAAAGAGGCTTCTTTGAAGTCAGCAGAACGAACCAGTGTTTGAAGATCTAAATATTGGTGACTGAACGCAATGGAGGCATTCACCGCAACTTTAGATGATATAAGAAACTGGAAGAGTACAGCAGGAGACATGCAGAAGTGGAGACGTTCCAAGGGTGTTGAGGACTCTCTGAAGGTTGTATCGCCGCGCCATTGATAGCAATTATAAGAAAAAAACATTTGTTTTAATAGAACTTTGAAAATTAGTGCTTTGTGATATTTTAACATCGTTTGTATACCATAAAGCGCCATATCAATATCGTGCACTGCTCCTGCAGCTGTATGGGCGGCGGGCCTGAATTTTACCTACCAATACTACACTGCCAGAATTACACACGGACGAAAGTAAAGATGGATGAAATTACATATGGAGAGAATTACACCTACTTCAAATTACATCTACTGGAATTACACATGTCAAAAAACTTTTTATTTAAATAGGATTAAATTGAGTGTGTGCTAAATAAATTTCGTACATATTTAAAAAAAATAACAAAAACTGGGTTGGACAGAGCTCCTGCCTAATTTATATGTTAACACATATTTGAAAACAACAATTGGAACATTTTTCGTTCGATAAGTGCTTTTTCAAGTCAGTTTTTTCCTCTAAAACACCCTCCACACAGCATCCCCAAAGATGATATAGGCCTTGAGGGAAATTATTTCCCTCAGGGTTTTTCATAAATTTTATATTAAGCATGTTTCGGTGGTGTGTTTTTTCTTTGCATTATAGATATATGTTTAAAAAATGTTTTTTTAATTGATTTTATTTTTATTTCTTCCAGATGTTGGACATAGAAAATGGGTGGAATGAAAAGTTGTGGAGGGTTTAATAAGACAACATTTCCAATATATGAAACATGATTATGAAGATCCGATAAAAAATAATGGTTACCTTCTTGGCATGAAACTTTTTGGCCACCAGGTTCTTATGCTGGTCCATTTTCAACTGCTGCGCCAGGAAGTAATCGAGGCGGGCGGAAGGCGAGTCCTCTCCACGGGCAAGTCCGCCCAGACCTCCATCCCCGCCCTCGCCGCCATCGTTGCCCTCGCCACCAGCCCCGGGACACTCGAACATATGCTCGCCGTCGCACATGCACTCTTGCTCGGACTGGTACTCCCGGCTGAAGGCGGCGGTATTCTCAAAGTTCAGGGTACAGCCTTGCTCCTCTGTAAAATAAACAACTGAACTTCATTGATAATTCATTCAGGTTAATGTTACTAACATGAATTCATTGTAAATGTTAGGTGATACTAACATTTTAGTTAATCAATAACTAATAATATCACATATCTGACGTAAGTAGTCTTTAAAAATCCCCTCAACTTCTAGAGATGGTCCATTTCTCCTACCTTCTTGTGGAAAAGCTTTAATGGAAATTAAAATTTTCCTTGAAATGTTTCCAGCCTGCGTTTGATTTCATCCGAGTTCTTCGGATGCGACATGTCGTCCACGTTACTCCGAAGAATTATTATTATTTTATTGACGGGCTATTACATAAAATACATGACATTAAAGTAAATAAACAAGAGCTACAGAAAAATAACAGCACATACATATTACAAGAATGAAGCAATGACAAAAATACGCACTTGAGAAAAACATTTTTCGTACAGTCCATGATTTTAGACATTCTACGTGATAATCTTCGAGTTTCAATTTCGTAAAGCCTGACTGACGAAAATCATTTAGACTGTTGACATTTGAAGGCTCTGACTTGAGTTAACAAGTCTCAACATTCTGGACAGTGGAGAATGGTACCCATAATTAGTATATTGTTGATTGGGGAAAAGAAATTCATTGTGTCTACGTCAAGGAATGAGTTTCAACGTGGGTCAATAATATAATAAATTATTTTGGAAATTCAAATGAGAACAAACTCTTTCCTACGCTTTTCTAATAGAGAGTTGTTAATGGTTTGTTCAATTTCTTCACAGAAGTAATCTACAAATAATTTACAATGCGTAATATACGATTTGGTATTATCGGTAATGCAGCTTTAAATCATATATGACATATCTGAATTGAATAAGAAGCTACGGGGATTTAATAATTGATTTAAATTAAAGAAAAGTAAGGATTGCTTTGAAACTTTGGAAAAAAACACTGAAATTTGGAAAAAAATAATCCTTTTTATCTTTTGTTTTGCATACATATAAGTCAAACACGTATTCTATTAAAATGTGGCAATTATTACCATCGATATTTGTTGGTTGATATGACATCTATTGCTATTTATCTTTTCCAATAATGCAACTCGGGAAAGGCGAATTACTACAACTTCTTTGCTGTCTTTCTTGACCGATCATTAATTCGTTTTATCGGGAATATTAATTTTCGTACTTCATGGTCTTTAAGGCTATTTTCCTTCAACCAGGTTGTCAATACGTTACTTCTCACAAGAACATAATAAAAACACATGAATGATTTCCACAGAGACCTATGGTTATTTTCAAAGTTATTACCATTAACAGAGATCCTCTTCTAATTGCTTCTGACCACTCGTTCTGGAAATATCTGATACTTCTTCAAAACGTCTCCTAAATTTCACGTTAGCCGATCTTATGATTACAGTTCAAAATTAATTCCACGTTTTTCAACATTTTATTATTTATTTGAACTACAATCTCAGTAAACTCGAAATAACCCAAATGGAAAATATACAGGAATTTTTAAATGTCTCGTGTGGAGACGAAATCGCTAATGAGTTTAATCTTGTAATTTTAGAATCAGTTTCTTACTATTTCAAGAAAAAAAATGTTATCTGCAATTTGTAAATTCATAAATCGATGTCATTCTCAAAATTGATTTCATCACGTAGCATGTTTTTAATTTAAATTTCTATTTATAATCCAATCATATCATCAAAGCCAGCAAACATATTTACATAGTAGGGTCGTAGGTAATTAATAACAGTATCAAGTTACCAGTGTATCCGACCGGGCAGGGGTTGGGCGGGTTGCAGTAGGCAGGAAGGGCGGCGTCCGCTTTCAGCTGCTGGGACGGCCTTCCGGCATGCCCCGGTTTCACGTGAGATCCCTCGGATCCAGGTCCGTTCACGTACTGGCCCCACAGGGTGCTGGAAATAAATAAATATTACAAGTTTTTCAAAAATCTCGAAATTTTTCTTTGGTAGTAAATCATCAGTCTGTCGTCTCGTGTTTCAATCACGCCCTCCTGACGTCTCTACGTCATACTTTTAAGGATTATAATCGATATCTAGATTGATCGATTCCAGTTTATCCCTTGTCGCAAGTGAAATATTTTGTCCTCTCCGAAGCAATTTTTCCTCTGTGCATGGTGATTGATATTGATGTTAAATGGCCATGGTTCCAAACTTGTTAGCTGCTACCATGCTTCATTTGTACACTTTAAAAATAGCCTATTTAATTGTTCCTCGAAGATAAATGGTGTTATGGAACGAAACGTACATGACTCCTTTCATAAAAAAATGGCAGTCTAAAATGAATTATGTTAAATGTCTAATATATTGCGTTAAAAGTTTTTTTTTCCAAATAATATTTCAGAAAAATACTACCAAAGCATAGTGTTAAAACAACTGAATACATTTTCTAGCAACTACTAGTACCTACATACTACGCGATAAACTTTAAATTCTAGCCTTTTTTCTAGTCACTATCTTACATAACTAGAGACCTGAAATTTTCGGGTTTGCAATAGCGCGAATTTTTACGAAAATTTTCTCATTTTAACTCGAATTTTGCAATTTACACGCGATATTCGCAATTCTCGGGTAAACAACTCACAAATTTTAGGTAAATAACACGTATTTTTCACGCCATTTTCCAAATAAGAAAGTACTTAATATCTATTATATGTTCGTTCTAAGCAATTATTTTTTAATGTTATTTTAACAATCTTGAATAGCCATAAAATGGAACGCAGCTAAATTCATTTCGAAAACGCCGCGTACCTACTGTCAGTTTTTTTAACTATCATTTTTTTTTAATAATGATAAAAATATATATATATACATACTCGTATATAGCAAATATATGTATAAAGCAAAAAAAAATATTAAAAACACCAAAAAGGAAACATTTCACCACTTTTTTGCAAAATACCACAGGTTTTGCGGAAAAATAACCCGAATCTCTTAAAAATAACACAAAATTCACATAAAAGTAGAGCGAATTTCCTATACATAACATATTCTAATATCGGTGGTGCAATAGAAACTATGATAATGGTGTATGCAATTCATTTTTAAAATAATCAATTCATTCTGGCAGGTCCACTGCAATAGAGAGAAGCGTTTCAAGCTTCGATAAACTTTTATATCCACTCAATACAACCGTTTAAGTGCAGACTCGACTAATGGCTATAACAGAGAATAATCTGTTTTTTGGCTTTATTTATAATTATCAAATAATACTTGCATATTTTTTCTCTTGACAATATCAGTAATTGCGTCAATTTAACTAAAGTACCTAATTATCAGCTGTCATGTTTTATCGTCTGGTAATATTTACTGTATTTTTCAAACAGGTCGTGAGTATTGTCAATGCTCTGAGGTAGGTTAGTTAATTTACAATCCGAGATATGGACACACAATATATAATAAATTATTGTTATGTTGAAGTGGACATGGTGATATACTTACATCGATACCTACGTGGAATGAATGCGGATTACGGATGATACTATTTATTTAAAAGGATATTTGCAAACCTATGTCGGAGGGGCTCTGGATCCTTTAAGCTAGGATTATTGAAGTAAGAAGTAAGGTTAAGATTACGTTTGGCAAGGATAAGTAAGGTTCGGTAATGGTTGAATTTTGTACATATACACGGTGCAACAGCACGTACCCGACAAACTTTAGTCGTTGATTCCTGAGCATATTTGGAGTAAAGATGCTTTTTTTATGTTTTTTATTCAAATTCAAACAAAAAAATATATCACAAGTCGCTCAGACGAGTAACCACCCGACCCCCCACCCATATCCTCACAGGCGAGCATTCTATATAAGCACATAAGCACTGCTTATCCTACCATACATATACGAGTAATATTAAAATTTATAAAATTATTCCAAGAAATAAATCTGCACTTTCAAAGATACGGGAGATGTTCCAGCTATGAATACGTGTAAAAAGCAGAAACTAAATACGAAAAATAACACGCTTGTTATATTCAAATGTTGACTGCATTCTACACAAAAATGTGTATGTGTGTGCACAATGCGCATTCAAGGGAAGACTCGTTTGCCATGCCTTTCGGTAATAGCCTTTCAAATGTAGCAAACAGTGCCATCTGTCGGTAACCTTCATTAATCAGTAGAACTTTACTAACGAAATAATGTTAATATTATGTTAGCTTTCTTTCATGCAATTGTGCGGTGGAAAAAAATGTGGATATTTTATATATCGAGTAATTGACTTGATTGGCATTTGATCAAAGAGCAATGCACGCCACTGCTCTTGCGGGAGATGGTTAAAATTTCTTGAACTAACTACAAAAATAGTTTCACTATTCTTTCAAACTCTTCTGTTTTTATTTTTAAAACTTTAAAAAATCGTACATACTCATATACAAAATATTCCACAACATAATATCACCGAAATCTTTGTGGCAGTTTTTAAAATATTTTCATGAATATTCTAGTATTCTTGCATACGTGTTGTGTAGCGAAACATAACATAAAATTATTGGACGGACAAAAGGTTCACTCTTTTGCTCGCACCAAAAATGTAGAATGTTATTAAAAGTACCCACGATATTATTTTTTTATATTTTCATATATTCCTGCTACATAGTGCGAACATGAGTTTTTTTTTAAACGCTTCGTCTAACAAATTAATTTTGGAAAAGTTCGACTGTCATCTTGGCAGTCAGTATCTGGGCCTTTTATACGAAGTGTTTTGATATTAGCCCTCCTTTGTGGCGTAATGGAATAAAAAAAGTTCAGAACAAGCAACTTAATACAACATACCTACAGGTCAAGTTGGGTCAGGTAAAGAAACATAAGTCGGGGTAGATTAATACAATATCCGAATAGAGTTGGACAAGTGTTATGTAAAACCTGTATCGAACCATACCTTGAGACTAATAAAGTAAAGGGTTCTCAAAAAGAAACTTCAATGCAATATAAAAGGCAGGTTGAGTTTGGTAAGTAAACATAAGATGGGGTACAATAAAATAAGATACGTTTGTTTTTCTAACCTATGTTGGAGATATTCCTGGTCCCGCAGGCTTGGATTTGGGTTGCCATCAGAGAGGGAGTCATAGTCAAACTGTTCGCTCTCCAGATCTTTAGCGGCCCGGGACATGAGGGGCAAGCGAGAGTCTCCGCCTGGGAAGTCCATGTAGGAGTCGGCAGCCTCCGCCAGGTCCTTGCCCATACGGTCCACCACCTCTCGGAGCAGGGCATCGGAAATGTAGTGGTCTTGAGCGAACTGCGTGAAAAATTGCATTTATGAAGTTTTACGCAAAATATGGTATAAGATTTTTACAAGAAGGAGGATCGTAAGTATGTCTTACTGCGGGGTTTGCCAGCCACCTCTTGTCTGGTGTCCCTGGACACATTTGACTTTGTGTAAAACGAGCATTTTTATTGAGAGATTGCCATATATTAAGAGACAGATTGCGAGCTTTAGAATATCAGGAACATGAAAGTGGTTCTTTCTACTGGTATATCAAAACAAAGTTCTCTAAAGAACGAGCACCACCGACACAGGTTGTAGAAGTGTGACATTTTCCAAGAGAGAACGGATCGTTTTTACGACTCTAGTTTAGTCAACAGCTCAGGTTTCGTGACCTATGTTCGCTTCTCGAAGTATCCCCAAAGATGGTATAGGCCCGGTGGTTGATCTGGCAGTATGAAGTGAAAAGGGAGGTATTGATAGTGAAAGATGTTTAAAGGCACCTAGGGGTGGATTTGGTTGGTGAATCCCATCGGCAGTGGATACACACCTATGACATTTGCTTCAATATGTGTGTGTAGAGAATAAAGACGTATCGCTGTGACCTCTCCAACTTTCCAAAAACTGTGGATCTAAGAGAAAAAGATGCGACAGCGGAGCTCTCAGCGGCAGGACAAACATTTATTTTTATTTCGAGTATTTCTATGAACACGATAACATTAACAGTATTAATATGAATAAATACTCACGTGAACCGCCTGTAGCTTTGGCCCTGCATCGTGGGGAAGATAGGCCAGCGCCCCAGTAGCGAGCAGCGCCACTAGCGCCGGGAGCAGCGCCATGTTGACACTGGTACTGGAACTGGTGCTAGCCGAAGATCTGAGCGGTTCCTAAAGTCAAATTATACTATTAACCTACTTTAAGACCCTGACGACCTTTGTGTGATATTGGTGGGACACTTAAGAGGAACGGCTGCGCTACCTGTTTCATACATAACATAATTTTAGATTTGATGCCAAAATACCCATCCCAACTGAATATATATATATTTCATTTTTTTATTTTATTTATTTGTTTAAACAACCTTTTTTCGGGTCGATATTTTAAATGATGTAGGGCAAATTTGTGTTCCAACAATTTGTTTTTAATTTAATTTAAAGTCCAACATAATGCTTATGTTAATATCTTTTTAATTTTTAATTATTAATTATTTTTATTGAGATTAAAAACCTTTACCAATCTACAATGATTAAATATAAGTTTTTTTTTTTATTTATTTATATTTTCAAAGTAGACGGGGTAAAACTTATTTTTAGATCAGCGTTAGCCTCCAAATAATTTTTAAAGGTGCCTCTAAATTCTCGAAAAATCAATTCCTTTAATGGCCTATATTTCATAATGTAAAATAAAAATAAATAAATTACTTCTAATCCGTACTAGATACTTACTATATTTTATGATGAAAAAAAGGTCGAGGTTTAAGGTAATGTAAAATAAAAATAAATAAATTACTTCTAATCCGTACTAGATACTTACTATACTTTATGATGAAAAAAAGGTCATTAGGTTTAGGTGAGTATTTTGACCTCAAATCCAAAATTAGGTTTAGTTTGAAATAGCCTGCGCAGCCGTTACTCTTAAGGCTCCGCATAAATCTCTCGGGAATTTCGATTTAGGCAACGCCCGTCGCGAAAAAAATAACAGTGCTTTAAATAACCTTTTACCACCGGCGTTAAAAATATGATGCTATTTACTATTCAAAACATAGAACACGGATATATTTAAGTCGCGGTTTCTAATCCCGAGGTGAAAATTATATATATATATATATATTACATACACATATACTCGTATACGTATCATATGTATGTGCATATATATGTATGATCGTGTGAAAAATATTGGGATTCCTAAAGAATGAAAGGCTGTTATAAGCCTAATAAGTAAGATTAAGAAAGGGACGCTTAGATGGTTGGGCCATGTAGAGCGAATGAACAAAGAAAGGAGTGTAAGAAGAATACATGACGCGAATGTAAATGGAAGAAGAAGCTGGGGACGCCGAAGGAAGGTGTGGCATGATCAAGTGAATCAAATACTTGAGTCGGGCCATGTCAGAAGTCGGAATAACAGAAAAGAATGTATGAGACGATGTATGAATGTGAATGAAGCAAGAGGTGTATGCCAAGATCGAGTTGTTTGGCGGTTCGTCCTCTCTGCCTACCTCTGCGGAGAAACGGCGTGATGATTAGTTAGTTAGTTAGTTATTTTTATTTACGGTCGAAATATGGAACGTGAATACTTTCAAGATTTTACTACACAGTTAAATAGGTTACTAAATATAGGAAAAAAAAATTCAAAAGCAAATTTCCGATTCTCAGTGGTCTTGTTTCTCTAGGGCGATACTGAGAATATCTCCCATTCCGGAACGAGCTGCACTTGCATACTGATACAACCCTTATGAAACGATGTGTTGAGTTGCTTGTTATAGATAGATATATAGCCATCTTTCCCAGTGGCGTGCATTGACATCTATGACCAAAGGTGTGTAGTTTTTTAAGTTCGTACTTTGAATATTTGAAAATAGCCAATTTATTTTCTTGCTAAAAGGTGTAAATTTAGCATATGGTAACAATTTATTAATGTAGAACGGCACTGACGTAAAAAAATCTAAATTTAAAAAAAAAAACTTTAATTGTTCGGTTTTCTTAGGGTAGGCACAGCTTTTCAGCCTGTATGGAGTGCATGCCACTGATCATACATAAACCCCCATTCGAATATTGCATCGACCCACGTGACGACAAATATAATCCTAAGTATCTCATTTTAAAAAAAGGTAACCCACCGAGCCTCCATTGCGCTAACTGAGGCCGTATCCTTCTGTTGATTCGTATTTCAGTCATGGCCTATGTAAATTGAATTGCCGGAATCAAAAAATTACACGAAAAAAGTGTTTGGACAAGTAAAAAGACTGATTGTATTCAAATAAAGGATTAAGGCTTTATTAATTCTGATCACGCATTTATCGATTTTTACTAAGACGAAAACTTTTGACCACGGAAAACCGTTTTGTAAAATAATTTGAGTTGGTAGGCACTTCATGAAGCATAAAATCGGAAATTATTTTTTTCTAATTTCTAATGCGGCACAACTCTCGAATATTGGTGGTTTGATGAAATTTGCACAGATTTTTTCTTCAGAATTCCAAGGTCAACAAAAGTATTTTTGGATCGCTAAGTCATTTCCATCATGAGCTAAGAAACTTGTTTTTATCCGACTGGGTATAAATAAGACGAGAAAGTATTTGGTTTGTTCTGTACCATTAAACTGATCAAAAATAAATATTTCGAAGAAAGAGTTTCATAACAAGGACAAAGATGGGTAGTAAATGTTATCTTTTTTTTATGTGAGCACCGCACAAGAGTCCCAACTGCTCCCAACCGTCTGGAGCCAGTGAGACTATGGCATCCCGATTGGGGTATGTTGTGAGGCTGAAGGTTGTAAGGAGGGGAAGGATATGGTGGGAAGGGGAATGTGGGGAACTACCTAGCTATTCAGATCTGGTCACCAAAGACGGCTAAAGACATTTCAAGCAACGCTTCAATTCTGAACGGTGGTATTCCGCCAGGGCAATTCTGAAAGTATTCACCACTCTGAAATTTGCCGCAAATATACTATATGTTAATTAATAATCTGTGAAGTAACACAAATTAATCAAATAAAATCTATCTGCGCACGCTTGGATTTGAACGCCCGACCCCGAATTCGTAGCCGAGGATCGTAACCACCCTACTATGGACGCCGTCGAATCTATACATAGACCAACTTTGAAAATTACAATAAAACTAAAGTTATTTTATTGTTCAAAACTGAGCCAGCGAATATCCGCTCCGATTATGATGAACATTTAGAATAATTTTGATTAAATATTTTAATACTGTTTCAAATACATTGCACAGAGAGTATAATGTCAATGCGAATCTAATACGTAATATGTTTCCCTGCCACGCCACGTAAAGTTGCCGCCACCTGTTGCAGCATCAATGAATTTCACAGAGCAACTGAAAACTAAAAATGGAGTGGGCGTATATTACATTACATACAAGAGCACTCATTTTTTCTTAAACTTACCATCACAATTAATTTAATCAAAAAATTGCATAAAAACAATAATGAAATTCACACAATTAACGATTAATTCCCAATTAGAGTTTAATACTTTTAATTTTTCCCTAAGCTATTTAAAATGGCCAATTTCACGATTTTATTTTATCCATGTCCCACATAACATTTAACAAGGTTTTAATATTGTTTTTTTTTTAAGTACATCCCATAATCATAAACGTATTCTACCACTTTACTTACGTGCTTATATCAGTAATATATTAAATGGTTTGGTAAAGGTTATAAAACAAATAATACGTACATTGGTGAACAGTTAAGAATATGCGTAGTTCACTAAATAATTATGTCATAAATTAACAAAAAAGCTTTCAAAATATGCAGAATGTATTTTTGTAAATGAATTATTTGTAGAAGCATCGATTGCATTGATTAAAACGAGGAATTATAAAGAAAATCACAAAATCAGACTCACCTTTAAACACAAGTGTCAGCGAATGGAGTTTGATACTGAAAGTTCATTGAGTAGGATCGATGGTAAGGGCGCATGCGCATCGGGGAATCATGTGGGTGTCCCGGTATCGACCTGTCCCGCCCTCCCCGACCCCGCCTTAACCCACCTCACCCGCCCCGCCCTGCCGCCGACACTCGCCCACGTCATAGCTGTCACTGAGGCAGCGCTTTCATAGCTTAATCCCCACACAACCCTCTAGAATCATCCATGGGAAAAACGACACAAAAAAGGGATTTTCATCTTGAACCTCTCACATAATCACACCATTTAAATAATCAGTCTCTTTCGTTGGGTTGTTTATTTTACTGAGAGTTTTTCATGGTTTGTTGAGCGGTGTATTGTTCCACCTCGTGCGTCTAATGGAAAACGGCGTCAATTTATGGCAGCAAATGAAAACTGCGCAATAACAATGGGTGGCATGGAGTGACAACGGCGTTTAGTGTAAAGTATATTATTCTAGACATTAACGCACGTACTTGTTATACGAGCCTATTCCCGTCATGTCGATAACAACGCTTTTGTTCTCATACCATATTGTTATTTAAAAAACAAATATGTTGTTTAGAATTTATTTTTTGATTTTTTTTTAAATCTGTATGCTTTTTTTTAATATTACTACCACCGAACTAATCCATAGTAAGGCATACATTTGCAAAAATGTTGTCAATATTAAATAATATTTTCAAAGTAAATTGTGTTTTTAACGCCCTCATCAACCACATTATGTAAATATAACATAGGGGTAGTGTGAAAAAATCAAGATATTAAGATTAAACCAAACGAGATACGCGCTCACAGTTTTCGCTAATTTCAATTTTTTTTAAATAACACGTTCAGCACGTATTTCTTCTAAATATTGAGATGTATTGTTTGTTGGCGGGTGTATGTAATAATACAATAATACATTTTACTTTTATGAATTTTTTGAAGTACTTCAGCTTTAAACCTAACATATTCCGTGTGTACACTCGCAAACAAACAATTCATTTCAATATTTAAACCTCACATCGACCCCTTGTAATGACATGGTTCCATCTGACACAGCAATGTCATGCGATAATGTGCTCTATAGAAAGTAACTTTAAGGCTCATTATCGCATAATATTTCCGTGTCAGATGAAACCTTGTTATTCCAAAGGGTCGACATACTAAAAGTGTTTTATTTCTAAATACATTTAAATTGCCGCCATCTGTGAGCGCTTATTAAGTTTCGTTTATCCTTAAATGTATCGCTACATATTTATTCAGTGTTGTATTTACATTAAATATAGCCATTATTTGTTCCAACTTACGAAACTGTAAATTAATTTTATGTAACTATTCGTGAATCAAACGCACAACTTTTGATGTATCCGCCATTTCAGTATTACCTAGATACAGTGGCGTAGCGAGGGGAGCGGAGGTACCATTTGGTCCGCGGCCCAGGGGTTGGAGACCACTGCTATACACGACCAGATTGATGAGATCAGAATTTTTAGTTTTATTAAAAATAACAGTTCCGTGCGGTAAGTCCAGGGGCTACCAAGGTACGAATCTTTCTAACCATAGCTATCAGTGTTGCTTCATGTGAACGTACCATGAGCTCCATAAGATTGAATGATTTAGCAATTTGATCTATCGAAAAAAATGTGACGTACAAAATTGACTAAATGTCAAAATTTAAACTTAAGTATACTATTTTGGCTTTGAAATAAATATTTTTTGCTCTTTCATGTGATTCTTGTTTTCCACCAACACCAACATCATTATTTTTTATGACGTCACAAGGGCGGCAAATTATCATTCCGCCCCGGGCGACAATAGCCCACGCTACGCCACTGCCTAGAGAATAATTTCTCTCCAGACATATATAATATTGTAAGTATATAAAAAAAATTGCGAAAAGTGGAATACGTATTGTACGGTTAAGTACCATATCTCTGGGCCGATCTGAAAATAATTTGTGCGAGCAGTGAATTTCTTCTTTTTTTTGTAAAGCGGATTACAAATTTTTGTTTACGTTTATTTACAAAAACGTAACGACAAATTATTAAACATACTTTTCTCCACTTTAAAAATCATATTCGTATTTTAAATATTTTGTAAAACATACAATGGAACGGTCAGAAAAGGGTAATATTTTTGATTGGATTTTGATAAATGCTAAGCCTATATAAAATATTTAATAAATAAGTTTCTATTTAAAAACATTATGTTTATCGTATTGCGTAATAATACTATCATTATTTTGAATTATTAAATAATAACTCTCCAACGTCCCCTCTCCCCGTTAAAATCTTGAAATTATGGAATTATTTTTGTCCTCTAACCTACAATAGTGGCACCTATGGATCTTATTTAAAAGTTATTTAGGTTTTCTTTAGCCAAAGTGTCATGGAAATATTGATGAACATTTTTAACAGATGACTCTCAATGTTCTATTCAGGATAATTTTAACATCCACATAGAAAAATGTAAGTTTAAATTTATTTTAAATATTTCCATAATATAATCAGTATGTTTAGAAATAATGAAAATTGTTAAACCAATTTTTTAAAATGTAACAACAAAATGGCTAAAAATATTTATTTATATAATATAAAGGTTCGGGAACGTAGCGGACATTCAGCAATGGTTCAATTCATGGATAAAGGTATGCAGATTTCTGTATTATATGTAACCCCACTGGTACCAATAGATGGCAGTAAGATATAAGACGAATGTTTAAAGTGAATAAACGCCAGATGTCACCAATGATGAGAACCGGTTGAACATTTATTATTCGAAAAATAATATTCTGGGTTTGCTAAGATAATACAGAAGCGAACCGAAACGGAATTTTTTTTACAAAACTGTGCACATTTCACAAGTTGGGTGCAAAACACTTGTACACATGAGAAAGGGTCATTTTCACAATATATTCTCGTCCTTAATTGTTCGACTGCGGACAGATTTTACGGCTTTTGTGTTTTCTCCCTTTCTACGCCCTGGGTCTTTCCGAGACTTTCTCCTATTCATTTCCTTTAATAGACCACTCCACAGCATCCCTAAATACGAAATCTTTTAAATGTGGCCTCTAGTGCGAATAATCCATAATGAAAATAAAATTCGTCCGGCAATATTGTAACTTCTGTAAACCTTGCAACTAAATGATTTTACATCTGAACGTAAAAACATTTAATTTGTGCAATTATGTGAAATAAATCCATGGCTGATGTTGCTATAAACGTCCCTATAAACGTCAACATTAGTAGGTACTTCGACAATCATCAATTGTAGTACATTCACAGCTCGGAGCAAATATTTCACAAGGGGGAGAGGGATGTCGGAGAGGAATTATTCATTATTTCGAAATAATGATAGTATTATTACGCAATACGATAAACAATGTTTTTAAATAGAAAAATATTTATTAAATATTTCGTAAATTTACATAGGCTTAGCATTTATCAAAGTGTAATCAGAAACATTACTTCTTCTGACCGTCCTATTGTATGTTTTACAAAATATTTAAAATATGAATATGATTTTTAAAGTGGAGAAAAATATTTTTAATCCTTTCTCGTTACGTTTTTGTAAATAAACTTAACCAAAAATTTGTAATCCACATTAAAAAAAAAAAATAATAATAATAAAAAAACATTAAAGTTACTTAGTGTTTATGAAAAAATGAAACTTCACACTGTTCTTTTTTTTTTAAATTATCTTATCGGCACGTTAAATAAAAACCTTCACAGCATTTTTTAGGGAAATTCAACTTTTTAAATGTTTTTGTGAAACATGCGTAGAACGATCAGAAAGGTGTAATATTTCTGATTTTATTTTGATAGATGCTAAGCCCAATGCAAATAAAAAAAAACGTAAAAAATATTTTTCTCTTTAAAAACACCATATTTATCGTATGGCAAAATAATATTATCATTATTTTGAATTAATAAATAATAACTCTCCCACGTCCCTCTCCCCGTTAACTCCATTTATTCATCAATTATAGAGTGAAAACAAAAAAAACTTGGTGTTATTAACAATTTAAGGTAAGTACATATACATCCACAAAAAGCAGCTGTAATTGATTTTAGTATTTATTATTAACCTCGTCGGTACAAAGATAAACAATTATTTTAAAACAATCGTATCTCCACATTCCGCATGGCTTTTATGTGTGTATTTTACCGTTTCATGTTTTACAACTTTTTTGCAATATTACCGTCATGTAGATACTTACTGATAATTCATGGCGTGGGCAAGTATATTTTATTTGATTAAATTGTGTTATTTCACAATTTATTCATTTAAAATAATGTGTAGTGTATTTGCGGCACGCTCACGAGTGGTAAATACCGTCAGTGTCGCCCTGCTGAAAGTCCACCATCCACAAACGAAAAATTGCTTGCAATGGGTTTAGCTGTGTTTGATGACCAGATCTGAATAGCCAGGTACTTTCCCACCTTTCTGATTTCCCATCTCTTTCCCCACCACAATACCTTCAGCCTCACAACATACTGCAATTGAAGATGCCATAGTCTCACTGACTTCAGACGGTTGAGAGAACTTGGAACTCTTGTGTGGTATTAATTAAATTAAAAATACATATAGCTTTTTATACAATACAATACTTTTATGAAAATAGCAACCAATCCTAACAACAGCAAAGATTTAATACTGAAATAAAACCCAATATTATTCGAAATCCGAGTTGACCTTTTAAAACATAATCATTATTAATCACGACAGTCGTTCCCAAGTATCAAAATATGAAAGATAAAAAGAGAAAAGAGCAAAATAAGACCTATAGTTTTAAAAATAGCAGACAAGCTAAATTTTGACAAAATTTAACAACTCAAAATTACGATTTTTTATTTATTGAAACAGTTATCGAATATTCGTCAAAAAAAAATAACATCAGTCTGTTTCCAACTTAATATTTACAAAATATTTGTCTTTCATGAGAAACAATTTGAAAATATCAAGGGCGAGCTATTTTCCAATGTTGTCCCGACGCTTCGCAATTTGCGCAACAAGCCGCTCGTATATTCAATATTCGAGCAATCAACTTCATGGAATCGAGTGCCAATAACAACCTGATCTTATAAGTGGTATAGGACGTTAACCTTAAAAAATACGCACGTCAATAGGGACAATATGCCTCATTAGCCAGCCCCGATAAAGTGAGACGAACGAAACATTTATCTATTTATAACACCGAGCGATGCGAAATACAACGAAGATAAGGTTAGGCGAAGGCTTTTCAAGTTAGCTGTAAGACAAGTTCATCATCGACTGGCCCACGTATCTGAGGTGGACGTGTCTCTCGTTGTCGTGGATCTTCCAGTAAAAATATTAATAATAATGGATTTTTGAATATTTTGGGCATTGCAAGATCGCTTTAGTATTTTGTAAAAGAATTTGGAGTAGTCATCAACAACGCAATGCGATCACATATTTATCAGCAATATTTATTTATTTATAAGACACAAACAGATTTTATATACATAGATGGTAAAACAAAGTTAAGCCAAAAAATGATTACACTTATGTTGGTTAGAGAGTTTTATTTTACATTAAACGAAGGAAGAGGAGTAGGAAGGGAAATAGGACGAAGTAAAAAAACTGCGTATCAACCTCACAGACACACATCACATAGAGGGAAAAATTAGAAAATCATGTCATGACAATTGAATGGTTCCCAATCTATGTAATTGATTGTAATATATATATATATACTATGTTTTCCCATAAAGTCTTTTTCGGTTGCCAAATTTTTGCATTCTAAAATCGAACGCAATTATTGTGTTCGAATTTTACTACAATTTGTATGTAAAGCGTATCATTTTAACTAAATCCATTACATCTAGTACGTAAACTATGAAAGCGCCTTGAGCTCCTGCGAAAGCTCCAATGGCGAAGGCTGTACACTGTGCAACCCCAGGCACGGGGCACAACCAGGCAAGGGCCTTGACCTCAGCACAAAAGCCTCGCTCCCAGCCGCAGCAATATCCGGTAGCTACACACTACATACTACACACAATGACACGGTGTGACCTGCAATACGAGGTCTAACAGGTACCAGGGGCCAACCGGACTACACACAATGGAATAGTTGGAAAGATGTTTTTTTCGGTTTGTCATAAGGGTGTTATCAGTAAAAAATTTTGTTTTTGTTTTGAGTTACTGTTACCAAAATGCAGTGAATAAGCTTTTTTTGCCAACTTGTCCCTACGTACTAATTAGTTAATTAATTGTGTTAATGTATAAAATATCATGTTGAATTTTTGCATCAAAAATAATATTGTAACATCGTAATCAAGGAATTTCAATCGTTCAGTTCATAATATTTTGATTTCAACTGATAAAGGATAAATGTTTGATTTGTTAATACAAAGGAGAATTATAGAAGCGCGAGGGGGTGGAAGATGAAATCAGGGGTGCTCTAGGAAGACGCCATGTGAAGAGTCAGAAAAACGAAAGAGAAATATGTGATGATACATGAATTTGAATAAAACCAGTTTTAAAACGAGTTTGTGTAAAGTTTTGCTTTATGTGCAGTTCCATCTTCCCTGAAGAGCCTTTTGCTTTATGTGCAGTTCCATCTTCCCTGAAGAGGCTAACGCTGACGAGAAATGGGGTTATAGTAGGGGGTAGTTAGTTCGCTAGGTCACGCATAGATATAACTATACTTATAGTTGCATTTCACGTTGAAACTCGTCTATGTATTTAACCTTCAGAAATTCGATATTAATTCTGCATTCTGACTTCCCGGGCATGGTTCAGTTTCTGCATTTGAATTCTAATTCATTCCTTGATACCATTAATCCTCTTCATACGTCGTCACTGGGTATCTTCTTCCAAATATCACAAGGCAATATCGCATTTTATTACGAATAGAATCAGTTTCCGCGTTTTACATACTTGAGCATTGGACATAAATGAATCCCGAACAATTTTCTCAGGACTCGCATTTTGAACACAGTTCATTTTTTATTACTCGGGTTTCGGACCCGGACAGTACTCCATACATAACATCTTGTGACTTTAACGTTAACATTTTCTATATCGCGGGACCTTTCCCATCAAATAAGACTGCCTTAGCTTAATCAATTCCTTTTTTATGTTAAAAATCAACCTTTAGGTAATGTATTCATGGTTGATATGGATTAAAACTATTTCTGTACTTTCGACCTCGTCATTACACGTCACATGTCTCTAATCTCGTGTCAATTTGTACATGACAGTCGGAAAAGCATGTTTTTCGCTCGTTATTTGAAATTCAAACCATTACCGTCTGTTTATGGGCTATTTTTGAATGTCACGTAGTAAATATAGAAATGGAAAGGTTTTCCAATCAATATTCACCCACCTCCCCTTAGCCATTAACACGATAAATATTATCTACACTTTTATGCTGGAACATATTTAGAGCGAACCTAATCACCCGTTCATACAATGGTCCCCTTCACAAGTAATCATCAAATTTCTATTGACAGATTTTCCGCTTCATTAATGAACCATTAAAATTCCTTAAATTACTTTCGTATTTAAAAAAAATAATATATTAAGTACCTATACATGTATTGATTACAGCACAGACAGTTTCACTACTACTTTTAGTATATTTTATTATTATACAATACACAATTACCTCGGTGGTAGAGCGGTAAAATTCTCGAAGAAAGTTCCCATGTTATGTGGTGGACTCTTCGCATTTCGAGATGCAATATAATTTTAAACCGTTATCTATTTTCCACGTGTTCGTTCTGAATTGTGGTTTGAAATGACTTAAGCTAATGAGAAAAAATACAGAAAATAAAAAAAGGTATCGGTCGCATCTGGGAATCGAAACCAGGACCTCCTGTCTTACTTTGTCTTTGGATTCGATTCCCAGATGGACCAATATCTAATTATTTTATGGCTTTTCTGTTTCATATTGCATTTGAGATTTGTAAATATTATCTTTAGTGATTAAATGAGTTTTATGTTGTAGAAGTACCTACATATTATAATTTAATTTAGTTACATTAAATATTATTTTTTGAGAATTGAATGAGTGGGTATGAGAAAATTCTATTAAATTAATCTAAATAAGAGATAATTAACCACGGTTATTTTCTCAATTGGGCGATTCTCTTGATCCGTACGTGTGACGCGGCGCCTAGGTCTGCTGTGTGTAACTGTGTAGTAAAGGCGTTCTTAGACGATCATTTTTTTCGTCCAGTTTCCATGTGGATTGACTTTTCTATGGAAAAATGATGAAAATTAGAACGTGTTCTATTTTTTCGTCCGGTTTAAGATGGCGGACATTATGTCGAGATCAGCTGTTGTCTTCATCTGTCATTGTTTTCGTTAGTATGTTATGTAGAAATTTTGCGCATTTATTTCGTTTTATATTTAATATACTGATAAGACTATGTGTTTATTACTATTCAGTATTGAGGATTTTGAGTATATTTTTGATGATTTTTTAAAATTTTCCGTTGAGTAAATAATACGCGAACACATTGTCGAGTTTAGCGCGCTTTCTTTTACCGCTGTCATTCTTTTACGTAACTTTAATGTTACTTATTTTGCGGAGATGTTGCGTGTTTATTTAGGAATACAATTTAAAACATTGTCAAAAATATTGAATGCAGATTAGACTGTATTTAAATTAGTTGTGGACGCGTGTTTTTTGACGATTAATTACCGTCCGAAAATACTCTTTCTTCTTTAATGGTAATTATGTGTGCAAATCTGTATGAAATTTTAGATATGAAAATAATGATCGTGTAACGCAAAGATTTTCTCTATGCCTTCCGAATTGGCTCCCGTATGGAGATCGGTATGAAAAAAATGATCGTCTAAGAACGCCTTAAGGCTCGGCACATTTTCTACGCCGCAGCATATCGATGTTGATTGTACCGGCTGTAGGCTTACAAAAAATAAATAAAAAACACAACCAAAAATAATTGTATATATGGATAATTCGGGAGTTATATTTTTATCTGAATACCGCAAAGAATCTCAACTGCTCTTTGCTATCCGGAGCCAGGGAGACTATGGCATCCCCAATTGGTATATGTGAGGATGAAGGGTATAGGGAGAGGAAGGAGATTTATGTATTATTTATATATAACACGACATGTACCATTAACATAATGGTAAAAAAAAATGCAAATTCAACAATGACAAAGAAACCGAAAATACTAATTAATGAAATTATAAAACATTATAAAATAAACAATGGAAAAGTTTAAAAATTAATATGGTACCTATAAAAATGTGTAAGGTATAAAAAAGTATAATGTGTAAATAGAATAAAAAAAAGTATAAAAACGTATAGAGCATAAAAATTAAGTAAGTTAAGTATAAAAACTTGTAAAAACATATCAAGTATAAGTACATGTAAAGTACATAAGTATAAGTACATGTAAACATAAAGTATAAAAACATGTAAAATATTAATCATGACAACTTGTAGAAATATGACATAATGTAAAAAAAAAAAAAAAACAACTTATTAAAATATAAAGTATAAATAAATACCAATGAATAATATAAAGGCGTGGTAATTAAATTAACATAAATATAATACAGTTATTGATGCAGGTTAATCTATTGATATTGCAGACAAACTTTTTATTATGCATTTATATGATAATACACCACCGATATTAGAAAATTCATTGCCTAATCGATGCAAGCGATATATTATTGAATTTTGTTCAGCGTTAGTCCCAGGATTGTTACAATGGCAAGGTGATTTGAGTCTAGTTGATCTACTAGGTACCTGGTAACTTATTAACGAAACCACTTCACGGGAATCGAACCAGTTATTATTTATTTTAAATAAATAAATTAGGTCAGAAAATATTATTCTATGTTTTAACTATAAGAGTTGCATTTATTGCATCAGAGAAACATAATTAAAGTCATCCGCGGGAATACCTAATTTGAAATTAATTGTTCTGAGAAATTTGTGTTGGATTCTCGCAATGGCATTTGAATGATTGTTATAGAAAGGGAAGAGAAAGGTGGGGAAGTGCCTGACTATTCACAATTGATGGATTCAAACACGGCTAAAGCCATTTCAAGCAACGTTTCGATTCTGAATGGTGATCTTTCACCAGGGGCATACTGATAGTATCTACAAATATGGAACGTGCCGCAAGAATATTACATGTTTTTTTTTATGTGAATTAAATGTGACACTTTTATTAAATGAAATTTATTTGAGTACGTCGGGATTCGAGTCCACGACCTTGCTCTCATTTTTTTTTTATTGGGAGCTGGGAATTCCCCATAAACCTGACGATTTTGTCACCAACTTCGATTTCTTAGATTTTTTTTTCATGAAATCACCTTCACACCATCATTCTGATGTTAAATCCAAAAATTAAGTCCAATTGGTCTCATGAAGCCCCAATTAGCAGCCATTCTTTTCCGATTCCAAGACTGATATTTTTTTAAAAGAAGGAGTGACGTTCCCGGGTTACGAATAACCTGACGAAATTAAGCGGAAATTATAGCTTGTGTCGTGATAAAGGACTTAGCAAGACGAAGAATTAAAGTCACGACGTCCAAGTGGAAACCTTACCAACTTAATAACTGACCGAGATATTACTTAATTAGTAATAAACTTGACGATTTTTTAACGAACTTAGAATTTTTTTATCAAATCGTGTTTGGTCACATAAACCTCGTGTTAACAGGTAATCTTTCTGATAGCCAAGACTTTGCCTAAAATAAAACAATTAAAGTGACTTACTTTTTCACATATGTTTCCGTTACATAAATTTAGCTTTAAATGGCACAAATGATAGCTTAATTACACAAGTCTCATATTGATCGTTCATTACAATGATTAATTCATAGAAAACTGGAGAGGCGCGTGTATAATCAAGTATAATTTTAATAACAAGATTCGTAATGATGATAATAATTTGAAAAACGTGTACGAATTCTCAGAAATAAGGCGGACAAAGAATCAGTATGGATTTTTGATATAACGGAATAAAACAGGATGCCTGTTACTGTACTGAAGAATTAACAATTAGGTTTAATTAATAGCTCGGGTGATACATTCTCGGATTGCTAACTTTAGAACTCAATAAATTTTCTTTTGGTTAGGATAGAGTGACTGAAATACTTACTAACACATTGCACTCAGCCCTGGTTTCAAATGGGATAAATTGTTTGATGTGATATCGCACATTAGATGTAACTGCGTACAAGTGGAACTATGGCGTTCCCTCGGTGATTTTTATTGTGATACGCCTCACTTGATAAACACAAGACTTTGTTTTATGCTGATTTAGTGGTGAGTAGTTAATTATCTTGATTACCCTAAGGGGGTAAATTATCCTCGTGTCTTGTAACCATACTGACATCGTCCAATGTCTGGTCCCACCATCTGCATTCTGCATCTAGTTTTAGTCTGACTATGCTGAAAGGGGGACAGGATATCGGCAGGTGGTGAACATTTTACTGTGATTGGTCATCAGAGATACAGGAGTCGTTGTCTGTAATTTTGAATCTGCGACGGTAACTAAGCATTGCCCCATTTTCTGTGAAGATTTCGGTTAGTTTTATGTCCAAACTATGTATTTAGCTATATCAAATATATGAAAAGGTTCTAAGGCCAAAGGAAGTGAGGGATAGCGAAGATAATTGTTTAGTACCTTGCTCTTCAGATCTGGTCACAAAGCATAGTGAAAGTAATTTGAAGAAATATTTAAACCCTGAACGATAATCTCTCACCAGTGCGGATGCTTAGAGTGTCTTTCAAACTGAAATGAGATAAAAATATATAGCATGCATTTTCTCCGTTTCTATGATAAGTGCGGGATTTTAACAAGCGACCCATTGAGTTCAGAGCCGTGGAGCTTTGCGCTCTGCCACGGGTATCGTCAATATTGTTCGTAAATATTGACGACGAACACACGTCACTCCTCAGTATTCTGAGGCAGGCGGTAAACAGACGGATATAAATATCTACACTTATGAAACACTTTTTTTCAGATATCTACGCACCAAGACTAGACCATCGTATTATGAAAGTGGATATATTTTTATCAGGAAACATATAATATTTGTATTACAATATGATATTAAAATGTTTAAATGTATCTGATGTGTTTTTTGACACCTCCCACGAATCGTAGTAATGCATTTAGAAACATAATGTTAGAAGCTTAAAACTGAAAATAATGTAAACAAGGTTCCAACCTTGAACATAAATAGCTTATCTCAATTGCGTCATTGTAATTTCCGTTGATTATTATATGTGTACATTTTCCTAGCATTATTTGTATCCTTTCGGTTAGTATTCAGGAGCCGTAAACACCGGTTTGTCGTGATACACGGAAGGATGAATGTAGAGTATAGAGGCAAGGGGTAGGTAAGGGACGTAGGGGCAGAGGGTAGCAGGTGAAGGAGGGTGGGGCAGTACGGGCATGACGTCAATAAACAGGTTTCATAACTTTCCGGCGTCATTCTACAACAGGCGTCAAAGCCGAAGCAATCAACTTAAAAAACACTCGAGGATTTTTTTAGTTGAATAATTAAAACGAACTCTTTGAGGGGTTGCTTTTCTCCTGTGGTCAATTATTATTTGTTGGTGACGAGGTCGGGCTGAAACGTGAAACACGTGCAACAAATGGGAACAAATGAATAAATTTTGGCAAGGTCTTCTCGAAAGAATGGGAATCTTTGCAAACATACACGTGCTATAGGCACACGGCTGATAGATCTGTTGTACCCTTTGAAACTTTTCATAACCGACGCATGTAATAGAAAGAATGGTTACAACGGACCTCTCAATAGCAGGAATATTGTCGATTTATTCACGTTTAACATTTATTGGATTTCCGAAAAATCTAACTAAAATTTAAAAAACGTAATCAATCTGGTGTATTTACTGTTACGGTGTTACTATTATATTTAAGTATATCCTCATTGTAACCAACCTGTACTGCTGTTTTATGTATATGTGTATATATATATATATATTTTATTTTATTTCTCAATTTATTTAATACTTAGAGATGCTTTGATATTTCTGATATTTAAGTAATATTTATATCTTTGTAATATTAATGTTTTTATAATGTTGATATTTTTATTATATTGATATTTTTTACAATGTTGGCATTTTTATAATATTCGTATTTTTATAATATTGTTAATTTTATAATGTTGATGTTTAAAATGTTGATATTTTTAAAAATATTGATGTTTTTATAATATTGATATTTTTATAATATTGGTACTTTTATAATTTTGATATTTTTTATGATATTGACATTTTTATAATATTATTTAAATCGGTGTTATAAAATTGGACTCTAGTATCTCAATAACAAAACTGTAATGCTTTTACCATTATTTTTTCTCTTTAATTTTTTTTCAACTTATGTACAGCACAAGATGCATGCGCCTAAATATAATAATTTTGCCCTACATTTGTATGATGATTGTAATTTATTGTTGTATTATATTATATTGTTGAAATAAACTCCTGCTGAGAAGCTACTTGCAGTGGCTTAGCGGGTATAAATTCCCACTGTATATAATTAATATTATACAATAAAAATAAAAATAAATAAAAAATTTGTTAATATTTGTATAGATTTTCAAAAGTAGGTCACCAAAGATTTAAATTTCCATACTTACGCCAGATAACCGAATTCCAGGATCGGAAAATGGAAAACGTCTCCCGCCCCTACGCCACCGGGCCTCCCTTTAATTGAGTACTCGCATCCACCAGCTGTTACTCCTAAGAACGCCATTGAGCAGTGAGCAGTATGGGCTATATGGGCTATAGGGCTGTACGCGAAACCCGAATACAGGGGCCATTCTTCCTCTCTGCTCTCACCGCTGCCGGTTCTATTTATAGCCTGCCAGGGCCGTACTCACCCCGACACCCGAGGGAGGCAGCGTTCGTGGGCGGGCTGTGGGATGGGGGTGATGGCAGTCTGGATATATCTACAGCGACCAGGAGCGCAGAAACGAGAGGGGGTTGCTTCGGCTCCCGCTTATTTCAACTCTCTCCACGTCCCACAAGCCTAATTTTGTTCGTTTTTCTTCTTTACCATTTTTCGATCTTCAATCATTCTTATTCAACGAGCATCTTCAATTAAGTAGGCATAAACATTTATAAAGGTCAAAAGGTGATTGAATTCGGCGATATCAATGAATTCGGATGAAACCATCTTTCAAAACCCTCTTGGTGTTAAGAGTACTCTTACATTATTACATCGCCGTAGTGGGAAATATGATTATATATCATCGGTCCAATGCATATCGCGTTTCTGCATTTTTGCCAGTTTTGAGTAAAATATACCACGAAATTTTATTTTTAACAGAGCATACAATGTCAAAACAGCGGATGTGAAATTATGCTATATGAAAAAAAAACCGGGTACCCATCATTTCACGAATCTGAATAAATACCCACCTATGCCATGCCAAACTATCGAACAGTGATTTTGAATATATATTTTTACTTTTGCCTATAATGGCGATTGTGGCAAATTCGCAATTTTCGTATTGTAAATTTGTTTGTTTTCGGCAACTTCCGCTAGAGACGCCCGTGGTTTGAATATCTAAAAAGCCGCGTTTCCTACGAATGATTTTTGAAAACATTTACATAAAAACACATAGGGGCGTTACCGTACACATGCGTGTGTGCATACGCAATGCTTTTGCTTTTCATCACAGATGGAAAACATTCCCCTCACGGGTGAAGAGGGGAAGGGGGAGAAGGGTTTGTTTCATTTTTTTAATAATCGCCGCGCTGTGCGTGTCGGTCTACGAGTCCGATACTTCGTCTGTCACAGAATAAATCGGACGGGCTTTATAGGAGTATCCACAGAAGTGTATTCTGAGCGAGATTATTATATATTATTATAAGAAGTTTGCTTATGTATCAGTTATAATTATTATTTATTTAACTGTTATGTATTCTCTTAATTTGCCTACTATTTCTAATAGCATTACAGTCCTCATATTCAGAACTTTTTAAAGGACACATTGTGATACGTACATTCATTGATATTTATACAATGACATTACAAGCATGGATATTGTTTTTTATTCAAACGACAAACAAAACAACGATATTTTAATTTAATAACGATATTTACCTATAAAATTTTGTAATATATTCATAACATTATTCTAGAACTCATCTTGTCGTCTACGCAAAATGTTTTTTTTTTAATCAAAATATTCTAGTAGGAAACGGAATGTGTATAAAAACCAAGTGTGTGGTTCTTTTGTACATTGTTTCGAAAAAACATTTGCAGGAGACCCGCCTTAGCGGTCATTTTGAACGACTGTAACTTGTCAATATCATCAGTTTGCATCAGAACCTTCGGAGAGAATGGTCGCCATTGATGCTACTAGGGTGATAAATGATAATTATTCATTCTTATTTTCGTATAGTTAACGGTAAAGGGTATAGAAAGGTTGGTTTAAAATGTCTATTAGAGTTTTAAGAATTGTAGCTATGACTCCTTGATCTTCCAAAAAAATTGTGAATTGAGAGAATTGAATTTAAGTGAACTTAATGATCGTAATGGAATAACTTTGCAGGGAAAAGTGACATGTACTTTTATTATAAATTAGGTACTATTAAATGAAAATGCTTATGAAAGATGAAAGATATTTTTATTATTCATCAGTATAAGTAACTGAAGAATCTTATATATCACACCTGGTCATTTATATGATCGTCTTTCTCGGTACGAAATGTCAAAGTAACGCCCCGTTTTTAAACATTTTCAATTCCTTTTGTTATTATAATATATTTTATGTAACTAAATACCTATGTTTTCCACAGAGTCTTATGTTTTTTTGTTATTTTTATAATGTTCTGTGGAACAATCATCTGATATTCAGATTCGAATCAATTTACCCCTTACACGCTGCTAGGTATCAGAAGTAGCTATAGAATTAAACGATTTTGTCAGAATCAGATAACGATGAAGATTCTTGTGGTTCATACCACCCGAGTGAAACATGTGAATCAGATGAAGAATTTCTGAAAAGTTTCCAGCAACACATTCAAAGACGGGACGGGCGAGGCAAGCAAGGAATAGAAATAAATATTTTACTCAAAATGATCCAAATATGTAGGCCTTTAGTTTCAATTTACTAGCTGTTTAAAATACCACATAAGGCGCAGCAGGAAAAATATATATTTTTAAGGAATTTGGCATTTTATAACCCAACATTTTATAATTTAGGTGATAAAGGTGAATGTCGCTATCTTTGGGATGAGAAACAAAGAAATAGTGGTTCCAATGAGATTTCCTCTTGGGTTTATGACTATGTATTGTCATAATATGACATTGGTATACCAATGTTGTATCCTTTGGAATGATGTCAGAGGGATGCGGTGGGGCTGTGCCTCACCCTCTTTAAGAATCACCCGAACTCAGAATCAACTGATCACATATTTTGTGAAACGAGACACAAAGAATTGGAGTGTGGTACGATTCATAAAAAATATTTATATGTATTTATTTCAGTCCATACATCAGAAGGGTGAGCACAAGTATTTTGAACATCGCCAAAAAATCCTCCACCTTTGGTGGTAAAAAGCAAATCGTATGATGATTTTTTTTTTATTTATTTTAAAAGCATTTTACTGAAAACCAAATTAAGTACCTGGGTTATCTGTTGGCGGTTACAGTAGAAAAAAGTGTTACAAAACTAATTATGACTATGAGTTTAAACCTTGTGCGTAAAATAGGCAGACAGTTGAATTCCAGCGAGCGATGGAGATTTACGCATTTCTAAAGAAAAATATAAAGATCGCATGAAGAGGTGTGCTGATCTAACTATTCCTAGATTTCATCATAATTTCTATACATCATAGAAAGGAGATAGAAAGGAACGATATAGTTTACCAGAGCCCGATGCAAATGAAGATTCCAGTTCAGAGTTAATGTTGTCTACATCTATTAGAGTTATTGTCGTAAACACCTTTAATTAAAGCTGTTTGTTTTTGTTTTGCTCCCACGAAAATTGATTAAAAAACCGTTTACAAACTATTCAAACTACCTAAAAGTGTGTGTTTTGTGTTAGGACGGATTTATTCTCCGCTTTGGGAGACATAAGACATTTTCTCTTTGTCAATTAGCAGAGTATAAGTGTATTTTAATTAAGGTGCCTAATCATTCTCAGTGAAATTTTTCATCTTCTTTCAAACGCAAAAATTATTCAAAAAACTATTATCTGTGAAAAAGTATGTGATTTGTGCTGGGATTAATTTATTCTCCCTTTTGGCAGTTATAAGTCATTGTCTCTTTGGGAATAGCAGAGTGCTAGAGTTTTCTAATCATACCGAGTGACATATTTCAACACGTCATCTTCTGCCGATTTAAGGCCATCAGATAAAATAATAATATCTTCTGGAAGAGGAAAAGTTGCACTAGAAATTGATGACAGAAACATGGAAAAATTATTCAATACATGGAGAATAAAATGTAAACTATCATAAAAGATATAATAAACAAATTGAAAAGAACGCGACAGAAATGCAGAAAAGCATTGATTTTATGAGTAATCAACATAATGAAATACTAAAAAAATATACCAAACTCTTATCCAAAATAAAAATAAAAGTTAAGGTAAACAAGAAAAAAACGTTATCCGATAAGAAGATTTAAAAACTGATATATTCAAAGAAACAAATATAATAAATGCAAATTGTCTGAAAATTACAATTGGAAAAGAAACAATTGGTAAAAGCTGTAATAATATACCATTGAGATCAAAAAAACAAACTAAATTCTTCCAACTTTGACGGCCTCCATGTCGAGGGGCATTTATCGACTACGAAGGTCACGGGTTCAAATCCGTTGCGTATGCTCAAGTAAAGTTTCTTTAATTCAAACAGAAACTTTCTGTGCTCAAGATCTACAAAAGCATACGACCGAGTTGACAGAAAAAAAGTTATGGAAGGTGTTGTCTAAGTATGGTGTGAATACAAATCTTATACAGGCAATCGCATCTCTGTACGAGGGAAGCGTTGCATGTGTTAGAACAAACAGTGATTTTACGGGGTGGTTTGACATCACAAAGGTGTTAAAGCAAGGCTGCGTAATGTCACCGTGGTTTTCAATCTATACATGGATAATTGTGTGCAAGAATTGAAAGAATGGGCTTGGGCGCAAAATGAGTAGTCTGCAAGTATGTTGCCTGTTGTATGCTGATGATGCGGTGCTGATTGCAGTATGGAAGATCTACAGTCCCTCGTATCTAGGATGAACGAAGTATGTATGAAGAATGAGCTAATGATGAATGTAAGTCCAAAGTCATGGTGTTTGAAGAGAGAGTACGAAACAGTGTGCAATATAGTTGTGAATGATGAATACTTGGAGCAGGTCGATGAGTTTGTGTATTTGGGAAATATGTTTACGAGAGATGGAAAGACTGATAGGGATATTGAAAGAAGGGTGAATGCAGGAAACTCCATTAACGGAGGACTGAACGCGGTTGGCGCAAACAAAAAGTTGTCCAAGAAGCGAAGCTAGCAGTCCCACAATGGAGTGCTGATACCAACTTGATGTATGGCAGTGAGGCATGGAACTGGCAGAGGAAGGATGAAAGTAGACTGAATGCTGTAGAAATGAGATCTCTGAGACAGATGTGTAAAACCATATATGATCGTGTGAAAAATGTTGAGATTCGTAAAGAATGCAAGGCTGATGTAAGCGTAGTGAGCAAGATTAAGAAAGGGACGCTTAGATGGTTTGGGCATGTAGAGCGAATGAATGAAGAAAGTGTAAGGAGAATATATGGCGAATGTGAATGGAAGAAGAAGCCAGGGACGCCAAGGAAGACGTGGCACGATCAAGTGAATCAAATACTTGAGTCGGGCCATGTCGAAGTCGGAATAACAGAAGAGAATGTATGATGCGTGTTAGTTAGTTAGTTAGTTCACAATTACTCATTAAAAATTGGCTGGTGCATTTGCGCACGTTCCAGAGAAAGATACTCTCAGTATCGCCCTGGTGAAAGACCACCATTCAGGAATTGAAACGTTAAGCTCAAATGGCTTTTAGCCGTGTTTGGTGACCAGATCTGAATAGCCAGGTATTTCCCCTATTTCCCTACCTCTTCCTTCTTCCTCTTTCTCCTTCCTCCCCAATACCTTTCTGCCTCACAACACTCCCTTTACTGAATGCAATATCTCACTACCCAGACGGTTGGGAGCAGTTGGGACTCTTGCGCGGTATTCATATAAAAAAATAAAAAAACTAATTAATCCTCCAATAAAAAGTCACTGATAATATATTTATTAATGGAGCATTGGGATAAATATCGATTACACTAGAATATAATACCCTAAAAGATATGAATATATACTGGACAATTAGCTTCCCTATGGATTCAGTTGCCTGATTAATGGAACCCCTGAATATTTAATAACAATTTCTTACCTGTACTGACCATATTTCAGTAAATCTTATAAAAAAACTAGATTCATGTCATTTGGCACATCCAGTATAACGGATCAATAATAGCTTCTCACAATATATTATCCATTGTGCAAACTAAAAATAAAAAAATCACAACATGGTGAAATTGTCTTTGCAAAAAAAAAATTTAAATAAACTGAATAGAAGCAAAAATACTCTTCGAATACACGAACTGGTCAAAATTATAGAAAATAAATACAATAAATGATTCTTAAAAATTTTCATTGACCACATAAAAAACAAGTTATTACTTTAAATACAAACGATAACTGAAAAAGGGTCTGTCACAAAAAACAAACATATTAAACCATGGATAACACAAAAATATAATTAACTGCACCATGAAAAGCAGATGAGCTCCATTATGAAAACTAAAACAAGACCTTTATGATATCTTTAAACTCTTGATATTATAAAAAGATACAGAAATATTTGTTAAAAATGTTATACGAAATGTCAAAGAAAAACTACTATAAGAAAAAAAAATCTATAAATGCAAGAATGACAGTAAACTCCAGCGGATTATAAAGAAACCAAAAAAAAAAATCATCAAAATAATACTATTCGAGAATTAAACATAGACATGATTCCTATCTCTTTGCAGATCACCCTGACAATCTTCTTTTTTGGGTACATTAATAGTTTTATATTAACATTGGATCAAACTAGCAAATGATATTAAATAATCCCTAACTAATGAAGAAAAAATAGAAGAGGATGTTTATACGAACCCTAAAAAAATTCTTAAACTTAGATCAGGAAAACAACAGACGCAAATAAATAAAGCCATAAATTTCTACTCAAACACTCATCAGAAAATGATCTAATCACAAACAAACAATCAAACACCTACAAACTACAACTGATCTCTACCCCTGGACATACCTTGTCAATCGTTCCACATCTAAATGTGTATTTCCTTGCCTCAAAGAAGCTACTGTAGTAGTCAATTTATAAAATAAAAGCAAAAAAAGACATTTTATAACTACCGTCCAATACGTCTAATTTAGAACACATTTTCAAAAAATCCTGAAAAAATTTATGAAAAACTAATTGTACAGTATCTGAAAAACAATAATAAATTATCTTCTTACACATTACAGTTTTAGGGAAACCGAGGTATCAGATGCAATAGTAAAATTAAAAACATAATTACAAAAAAAAAAACTTGACGCTGATAGAAGATCTTTAGCAATATTTATTGATCTA
This sequence comes from Halesus radiatus, assembly GCA_022606495.2. Taxonomy (NCBI): domain Eukaryota; kingdom Metazoa; phylum Arthropoda; class Insecta; order Trichoptera; family Limnephilidae; genus Halesus; species Halesus radiatus. Next base: position 74,845 of record JAHDVE020001132.1, read on the forward strand.
CAAAAGCTGACACTATTGATCATAAAATATTGTTTCAAATTTAAAAAAAATTGGAATGTCTGGAAATGACTGGAAAGATACTTTAAAAGAAGCTGAATGTGGACTCATCGTTCTACAAAAATGGTTAAAAACCAACTCACTTACGTTGAATGTTAGTAAAACAAAGTACTTAACTTTTTCAATTGACACAAGAGGAAAACCAGGAATGAATACAATCTAAAATTACATGAGTGCCAAAACATTTTTTCACAATTTTCTTGCCCCCTTATTACGCATACGAAAGTATAAAATATCTTGGCATAGAAATAGACGAAAATCTTCGGTGAGACACTCACATAAAGGGTATTACAAGGAAACTCAGAAAATACTCACATTTTTTTTTAAAACACCAGAAATATTTTATGTCAAAATGATGTTAAAAAATTTACTATCCGCTATGCCACTCCCGCCGCGAATGTGGTATACTAGGATGGGGATCGGCAACTACTAATCATATGAAACAATTGTCTAAAACCCAAAAGAGCATTATAAAGACACATTTCAAAAGTCTCCATAAGAACGCTAACAAAATAAATTTTCTAATCCTTGCAGTACCTAACATCCAAAATAACTATCCTAAGTATGTTTTGATCAAACATCTCAAAAGTTCAAAAAAAAAACTAAATTTAAAACTGCTCAATGTGAACTCTCACCGGCCATAAAAAATATATGTATATAAAATAAGTAAAAAAAAAATAAATAAATAAATTAAAAAAAAAAAAAGCAAATGATTTCAAAAATCAAATCAAAACCTGACTTAAAGAAGAGGAGTTAACCAACATCTTGAAAAGAACTTCGTAGGAGCTTAAAAACAATCAGTTATTAAATAAAACCTAGTCCGCCTCAGCACAGGAACCCCTAGTGAGTAGGACTAAGAAAAACATCATATATTGTCTTATTAGCTTTGTAAAATTTTAATAACTAAATGATAAAATATGTATTGAAACTAAATAAAAAATCAATTATTTAAAAAATAAAATTAATAATTTACAAAAAATACCTGTCCCTTTTATCGAGAAAGTCATTATTTACATGTTTTTTTTTCAGTTAACATAAGATTCCAATTCTTGTATTGTATCATTTTAACGCTGACGATATCTAAATAAATTTGAAAACCCCGTGCAAAAACTCCAGAACAAAACACCAATAATGTATATCTAACAAATCTTGCAATGACAAAATTACGAATGTGCAAAAAGCCCCCAAATACTAAAATAAATAATATTTTCTATTTTCCATCTGAAACTATAGATTTGTTAGATATGAATGCGTATGAAGCTGGTTTAGCAACAATATATCCCATTATGGTACCATTTCTAAACTTCAAACCTCAATATCTCAAAATGATGTTTTAGAAAATTCGCTAACTTTGGCATTGTCCCAACAATATATGTTTGTAAAAAGAAAAAAGTTAATCATTTGACCATTAACCATTGCGTGGATATTTATTTCAATGTTTGTAATAAAGTTATAAGATATGGATTTTATGCAAAATCATCCAGAGGGCGCTTTGCAATGAATCGGTCAACTGACCCGAAGAATGTTCACCTAAGAAATTAATTCGAAATTAATCATTAATCAGAACTTTTATTTTAGTTGTTAAAAGCCAGTGACTTACATTATTTTTCATGGCAGAAATTTGATTCACTTATTATAATACAATACGTTTAAGTTCTAATAACTCTGTCTCTTAACGTTTAAATATAATTTAAGGAGAAACGGGATTCGCTATCGAGAAATAATAAAACTCTTAGAAAAACGGACGGATTCCTCGAGTCCTACCTTTACGTGAAATATTGCGGGGAACAGAGCACCGCCTTGTTTTCCCGGAAAAACTGAGAGAGATTTTCATTAATTCCAGGAAGAAAATTTTATCTGCTACCTTAACCGCATTCTCAGGAAATCGACGTTAACTTTACCAGATGATTCGTGCCTTCCTGGAAATAAACTTTGCGAATTATCCAAAAACAAATATGTATTAGAAGTAAATTTATCTGTAGAATAAATGTTTATGAAGTCATTCAGTATTTTTTCAATTAAAGATAAGTATTTTCATCCCACTCTCACTTTGTCCAGAGGTCACACCTTCCAACCCCATTGAAGGGAGGATTGACATAAATGAAGTCATATTCAATAAAATGTATAATAAATATTCTATATAAACCACTATTTAATATATAAATATCAACATGTTTCTACTTTGGTCATTATTTCTTAGTATACTTTGTATCCCGATAAGGGAAGCATCGCTTCCAAAACATATTGATATTTATATATTAAATAGTGATTTATAAAAGAACATTTCTTCTCCAATTTATTAAAAATGACGCCAAGTAATTTTACATTTATTGAAGAAAATGTTATATTTATTTACAGAAAACAACCGTCCACCTGTTGTGAATGTTTCATTCTGAAAACCGTTTTTTTGTTGAGAGAAGAAAAAACATCATTCCAAATGTAGGTATGTACCTAGAGATAAGAGAAAAGCAATTAGAAGACTGGCAGAGCCCGCTTTCTGCATCTTTCCTATCATATTCAAAATATATAAAAACCTAATCAGGAGTTGGCAAACATCGTGGTGTTTATTCTGTAATATAGTCTGCGGTCTACTGCATATCAGTATCCTCAGTTGGTTTATTAAATGTCACCGGTCTTTATATGATATTATAATGCGTATTTACCTGAACCCGCATTAGAGCTCAGCAGTGTGATGCTAACCCTAACAATGTTATAAAGTGTATGCTGTAACTTTCATCTGGCTGTCGGCTAGTTCTAGGAAACAATGTAAGAAACACAGAGAATACGTTAAATGATCTGAAAAATTCAAAAGCACATTGCTTGAGACACTCGGACGAGAATACATTATTTCTGAATAGTGTAGGTGTTAATCAGTTTTCTCAATTCATTAAATATCTTGACTAGTGCAAAGGCGTCTTTAGTTTCAGTGGGTAGTTAGGTGCTTTAAGGAATGAATTTCGAAAATAATTGAAAAAGAAATCAAAATCGTATTCCTCACTAAACGAATAAAAAACCACCGTGCAAAGCAATCCGAAATAATTAATGAAATATAATTCTATTTTGTACTGCTAACAAGTAAGTAATATGGATCCACTTGCTTTGCGTTAAACGAAGCGTAAAAAACTATTCTGTGCTTCTGCTCTTCGAAGAGATATGAGCACTTTTGAGAAAGGCGTTTATTTAAAAAAAAAATCTTTACTCCATTTTTTTGTTGTTTTTAATCTTAACTATGGAAATCAGAAGCCTGTTTGTTAAACCAAGAAAACTATCAGTGTGCTCCAGACCTCAGCGTCATGAAATTATCTGTGTTTTTTAAGATCTGTGCAACTATGGTTTTTGTTCATAAAATATTTTTGAGTTCTCATCAACGTTCTTTAAAATAGTATCCTTTTATCACTTAAAACAAAAACGAAAATTCAAACGGTTAGTTTGTTCCGTAATTTTATAATGTTTAATAAGGAGAGACTGATAAAACATTCAGACGTTTAAATAGTTTATTTTTTAAAGCGACATAATGCATGTTTTTCACATCATATTCCGCGAAACACATTTTCAGACATTTGTATTTTGGAGACATTTTTCTTTAATTTTTAAATCACTTGAAATTTGTGAACGTAATTTTTAAATAGCACGCTTATTTATGTGATAAAAAATAATAAAAAATAACAACATTTTTCATTACTTCGACTAAGTTATAATACATAGACTTTTTTTACTTGGCTTACTTCACCGTGCGGAAGAACGAGAGGATTATTTTTATCCGATGGTCGATTCCAGTAAACGCCCGACCTTCCTCAGCCTCCCTGAAACTAGTTAACCATACTCGGCTTTCAGTAGCTGCTCCCTGCTGATAATGTGTGGTTACTGGCTACCCTTGTTACCGTTTACAGCAGGGATGAGATTAAACACATTAGTAAATGCAAGTACCCCATTAACTTTCCCAGACCATATTTCATATTTTCAAATTACCTTTATTTTGCAGATATAGTACTGCAAACATTGTAAAACCTGTGTGTTTTAAGTCAAACATGCCTCGCCGTTTATGTGTGATGCATGTACTACGAATTAACATCATGCTAACAGAGTTTACATTACAACGTATGCAATCTTTAAACCTGTTATTTATATATTTTCGTATGAACATACGAAATCAGAGGATGCATTAAACGTATTTATTAAGTAAGAAGTAATATTTATTTTATCCATGTGTTATTTTAATGGCATGATTAATTAAAAATATGCACCTAGCTTAAAAACTTGTTCCTTTTTCTCTTTCTCTGTATCATGCACTGTATTATGTACTTTTATTTTGTGTACATTTTTATGTTATCTGCCATATTAAAACATGCCTTTTTCACGGTTTATTAATATATATATATAAAAGACCATTAGGGCGTAAAGTAAATTGTAAAATAAATAATAAAATATATTTTCTTCGAAAGATATGCAATTATTTCGTGGCGTCATTATTCATATAATTAATAAGAACTGTGTTCACACCACTGTTTTCAATATATATATACATGTTTATATATTTAAAACAGTAGTATAAACAAAGTTCTTCTTTTTAATTAAATAAAGCATATTTTTTACACGTTCCAGAGTGGTGGATACTCTCAGTATCACCTTGGTGAAATACCACCATTCAGAATTATAACGTCGCTTGAAATGGCTTTAGCTTCCTCTTCCCCTACCCCCCACCCCCTCTTTCTTTACGGCATCACAACATACCCTGATTGGGTATACTATAATCCCACTGGCTCAGAGCAATTAGAACTATTGATCGATGTTCACAAAAATACTTCCAAACCTCTCTCTTACTCATCTCCTGTCTTTCACAACATACATACTTCAGTCCTGGGTCGATCGTGATAATAATCGACCCGATCATTTTGATCTGATCACGAACCACCAATGATCGGTCGGGAAACTTTAAAAAAATCAATCATTTGATTGATGAGCTGTCAGCTCAATCAGCACCCGTGATGGGTGTGGCAAGCGACCATAGATGTATGCATTTTGTAGACCGCGAGTCTCATTCTCGCGACGGAGCAATAGAGATAGTTGATACCTGAAATAATCCGTTATTATGGTTCCAGTTACTGCAGACCAATGTGGAACCGCTTATTTTCCATGTACATCTCTATTTCTTCGTCGCGAGAACGAGACTCGGCAATTTTTATATGTTCTATGCCTTCTATGATCGACGTCATCAATCGATCAAAGATCGGTTCCTTTTGTTCCGATCACTTCACCAGTGGATCGTGATCAACCCGGGACGTGTAAAATAATCGATCGACCCAGGACTACTTCAGCCTTACACCATTGCCCAAATTGAGGATACCATAATCTCACTGGCGAGGCACAGTTGGGACGGCGGCGGAACTGCACAAATAAATATCACTTGAAATGTCATAATTTCATCGATTGATAAACTATTTCTACTTATTAAAAATAATGTAACAAAATGTATTGAAAACAAAGAAAGACAAAAATAATTTAAAGTCCAATCAGAAATATTATAAAATCAGATGGAAATCAGTCAATTCTCTGATTAACAAAAAGTTCAAAAAGATTAGTTCTGTTTCATCGGGATTCTTTAATTAGGATTCTGTTTTCATCGAGGTTCTTTAAATAAAGTACATATTTACTGAATATTTTTATTCCCCAGGTAAGTTAAGCATTTCTAAGCACGTAGATTAGCTTATTTTAGCCATTCCGTTGTATCGTTTATGATACGTTTCGAGAATATTTTATATAAATATTTTTACAGAATAATTATTCTGAAATTCCTCTGAGCAATTCTTTCTTGTAGCTAAATTAAGACTTTTGTACGTGAATTGAACAGGTGAATTCACTTCAATTTAAAAATTTTCACAATATGTATTATTTTGGGCCTAACTTGAGGCCAGAAGCGTTCAGTGCCTTTTATTCTAAATATAGCAACATTCCGTAACAAAAAACTTGTAGAACAAAAACTTACAAAAGGAGAACAACTTTTTCAGGTGGCATTTTATTTTTGAAATTAATTTGGTATACCGTCAAAAAACATTATGAAACATTAGAAAAAACTTTAAAATAGTGTTTTCAAGCTCCATACGTAAAAAATACGGTTCTAATTTTTGGCGTAACAAATGACCCATTAATAAACTTATTTGGAATTATTGCCTTGATTAGGTTGAGAAAGTATAAAAAACAGAATCCTCTATTCTTTATAATAAATATGCACTCTTGGCCAGCAAATGGAATATCCCTCTGGTCCTCCTCACCTATGTCTAATTTAATTCCAAGGTTCTAATAATTGTGGTCTAGAAGTTGGATCACAAACCTTTTGGTTATCCAAATCTATCAAAATTTACATTTTCTGTACAATCTAAAATTGAGTCCCGCATATACAACAATATCTCGTCTTAGAAAGCTCCCTCATGGGTCGGTATGAAATCAATAAGGTTCGCGACCATCAAAAATCCAATTAATATTGCGCGATATCTCGCTGTATATATATGTATCCAGTAAACTGTCGGTTTCGCAGATTTCTATTTTACCATATCCCATTTTTTTATCGTCAGTGAGTCAAGTGACGACTAGGTTGTGAAATTTTACATTTATTCGCAATGCTATTATGATATCATTAATGTGCCTAATTAATAGATTAGTAAGAATATTGTCAAAGCGTTTTAAAAACTAAAAGTATTGTTGTTAAATAAAAGTTCCTCGAATGATCTCAGTGATAACGTGATAATATCTAAAAAATATTGAAAGCACGTACCGCTTGCACCAGTGCAAGGTACGTAATACTGCTCGAAAGGCGCAGAATCGAAGCTTTTATTATTAAAAAAAATTAAAGCAGAAAGTCGGTCTATGTGTTTCAGTGAAAACTCTCGAAATCTCTCGAGTTATGAAATTCGCCTAGCTTCTTCTTTCTGAAATTCCTATACCACCGCAGCTAATTTCAGCTTTGATATATCCACGTAATTACTAAAAGTAGATAAATAACTTTATTGTTTGGTCTGATTTTTTCAATTTCCAAGGTACCTCCCACAAACTTCCGATTGCTTTAAACATGTTTCTTTTTCTTATTACACAAACGAAAAATTCTGAAATTGATATCCGCCAACGATAAGGCTCATTATTTTCCCTATTACAAAATTGATGTATTAACTTGGTCTAAAAGAACTGAAACTTTGCTAAAAATTAGTATCGAGGAAACATTAGCTACACATTAGTTACACTCTTTACCCGCCCTCCGAGCTCCGAGCTCCGAGCTCCGAGCAGCCTTCAGTTTCAACCTTACGGGCGGCATTCTGAATGTCTCCTGATTAAAACTAGGTGTAGCTTAATTGAAAATGCCAGAGAATATGAACTTGCTGAATATTTCTAAATAATATTTTATATAGCAAAATGTAACAAGTTTTGAAATCATCATGAGTTGCACTTTTTCAATTTCAATGCCGATGAATTTTCTTTTAGCTGCAATTTGTAAAAATGTAGGATTTAAAAAAAAAATGATTTGGTAGTATTTGTTACATATTCTACATGAACAACAGATTTGGACAAAATTTTTAGAAATATGTTTTTTTTTCTAATCTAAGCTGTTTCTTGTGCTTAGGAAAGTAGTGATCCTTAATATTGAAAAAAAAACTGTTTAGTGAAAACAAATAAAAAAAGAAAAAATATGTTTCAACTGGGGAAGAAGCTTAAGTATGCAGAAACATTATAAAAGTAAACGTTTAACAAATAATCCAGGAAGAAGCATGAGCAAGAAATGTTAAAGTGGTTTAAAATCAGTAAAGCAATAGGTGTAAAATCGTTGCACATAGATAATTAAATAAAATAATAACCGCATCAGATATTCATGTATTAAAAACAGTGGTGTAAACAAAGTAATTCTTTTTAATTTATTGATAATGACGCCACAAAGTGATTACTGAAGAAATTATTAAAGAGAACAATTTATTTAGAATACTTATTAAGTATGAAGAAGCTACAGTAGTTGCGAAACCCGGTGGGAAATAAGTGTAAAAAATAAAAGTGATGGAAACAAAGTGATTTCTTTATCTAATAATTGGATTTTAATAAAATAGGTAAAACATTGACTCCAAATTTATTGTGAACGCAACATCCCCCCCATAAGTCATTTTTATAATGAATATATAATTTATAATTAATCCTACCAACATACATAGGTTTTTTTGAAAACATACAGACGTATAATACGATAAATATAAACAAAATAAAATAAAGAAAAACAACCTAACGGGAATGAAACTGAGAAAAATATGTAAAGGAATAAGATTTCTAAAACAGATCAGGGATAGAAGGAGCTCATAAGTAAGCATGAGATTAAATGTTTGATGTTATGAATCTACCAATTGTATTGGGGATAAATGGAAAACATCAGCTCGTATTCATTGATCATTACTCTACCGAGTCTATCGCCTAGCTAATTGCCCAGTAAAGTAATAAAATTCCGTAAAACTGTCACTTTCGACCGATTTTTTTTTATAAAATCGTGTATAGGCAATAGAAATGGACTGAAATTCCAAATATCAAGTCTGTTGGTACCTGAGAAAACGTCAGTCAAGTTCGATACGAAAGCTTGCATTTCCTCGATAGAAAGATATTTTTTTCTAAAATTCCTGTAATTGACCGATTTAAGAGAAAACTAAAAATTCCAAACATCAGGTCGGCTATTACTATTTATTGCCTGAAAAAACGGCAATCAAGTTCAAACCCAACACTTCCATTTCCTCAAACGAAATGGTATTTTTTACAAATATGTCGCTTGTCGCATGGTCCATCCCAACGCTTGCAATTCCTTCAATGGTTTTTTTTTAAATTTTAAAGTCGCTTTTAAGCGATTTTCATTTATAAAATCATATACAGGCTATATATAAATAGAACCAAACCCATAATGCCTAAGAAAACGACCTTTAATTTCGACCCCAACCTTTCCATATCCTCTATAGATTTTTTTTTGAATGGTGCTTTTGACCAATTTTTTTAAAACACCATGATAAAGCCATGGAAAAAGAAACAAAATCCTGTTTGTTGGTACTATGGTGCCTTAGAAAACGGCAGTCAAGTCCGACCCCAATGCTTCCATATCCTCAATATAATTTATTTTTTTCAAAATGTCTCTTTTGACAATTTTCTAATAAAATCGTGTTCCGACCATATACGAGAAATAGACACAAATTCTAATTTTCATGTCGATTCAATCGAAGAGTTAACCATAAAGCCTTTTGCTTTTTTCCCCGTACCAATTACTCAGAAATTGAGATGACGTCACGGAGGGCAGCGCTGACCCTGTGTGGATTCATTTTTATTTTTATTTATTTACCGAAAAAGTATTATGTTTCCTCTGAACACACAACTGAAACGTCAGTTTCGATTGAACCGATATCGTCTTACAGTATGATTAATTATTCAAAAAAAATGTATTTTAGCCACTTCAGGGAAGGTTCGGCTTCCTCGAAATAAATTTGAAGAGCTTCCTTTGGAAAAAATCACTTTACCAACTTTCAGGAGGTTTTACATTCTTGATGTCTTCTGTATAGGAAGCCTATTTCATCAGCATTTATCTGTATGAACTCGTCATTTAATAATATGTATGTAAAATGGAAGAAAAATCAAGGTAAAGGGGAATTTCTTCAAAAGTTGTAATGTAATGTAATCACTTTATGGTGTCATAATTGATAAATGAATAAGGATAGATAAATTATACATGGTTACTATGGTTACTATGGTTACTATGGTTACTATGGTTACTATGGTTACTATGGTTACTATGGTTACTATGGTTACTATGGTTACTATGGTTACTATGGTTACTATGGTTACTATGGTTACTATGGTTACTATGGTTACTATGGTTACTATGGTCACTATGGTCACTATGGTTCTATGGTTACTATGGTTACTATGGTTACTATGGTTACTATGGTTACTATGGTTACTATGGTTACTATGGTTACTATGGTTACTATGGTTACTATGGTTACTATGGTTACTATGGTTACTATGGTTACTATGGTTACTATGGTTACTATGGTTACTATGGGTACTATGGTTACTATGGTTACTATGGTCACTATGGTTACTATGGTTACTATGGTTACTATGGTTACTATGGTTACTATGGTTACTATGGTTACTATGGTTACTATGGTTACTATGGTTACTATGGTTACTATGGTTACTATGGTTACTATGGTTACTATGGTTACTATGGTTACTATGGTTACTATGGTTACTATGGTTACTATTTACTATGGTTACTATGGTACTACTATGGTATGGTCACTATGGTTACTATGGTTACTATGGTTACTATGGTTACTATGGTTACTATGGTTACTATGGTTACTATGGTTACACTATGGTTACTATGGTTACTATGGTTACTATGGTTACTATGGTTACTATGGTTACTATGGTTACTATGGTTATGATTACTATGGTCACTATGGTCACTATGGTTACTATGGTTACTTTACTATGGTTACTTGGTTACTATGGTCACTATGGTTATTGGTTACTATGGTTACTATGGTTACTACTATGGTTACCACTATGGTACTTTGGTTACTATGGTAACTTTGGTTACTATGGTTAATGATTATATGTTACTATGTACTATGGTTACCACTATGCGGCTCGTTCCAGAGTGGTAGTTACTATCAGTATCACCTTGGTAAAAGATCACTATTCGGAATCAAAACGTTGCTTGAAATGGGTGTAGCCGTATTTGGCGAACAGGTCTGAAATTCCCACCCTCCCCTTCCCCGTCTCCATTCCCTCCCCATTACCTTCAGCCTCACAACATACCCCAACTAATTGGGTATATATACTATACTAATACCATAGTCTCACTGGCTCCAGACGGTTGGAAGCAGTTGGGACTTGTGTGCGGTGCGTACATAAACAAAAAAGGTACCAATACAGAAATAACATAAATAGATCGTCTGTAAGTGACTTCACCACAGTTTTATTATTCTTTCGGAAGGCGAAACAGCTGTCAAGCATAATAATAATTACCTAGCAGAACTTATTTATAAAAAACAGTTTTTAAACTAAATCATAATGGTTATTACTTTTTTTTTTTTTATTAAAAAAAAGTTAATAACCTGAAAAAAGAATACAGTGATCGTGGCGTTTCATCCTGCGACGTACCGACCTCTTTTTCCATTCCGTTGCTGCATTGCGCGTCACACACAACACTCCTGACACTCCTCTTTTCGCCGTTCGCAGTATTTGTCCAAACCATCTAATCATCCCTTTCTTTATCTTATTCACTGCGGTTGCATCCTGCATTGTTATCAGTTCTCCCCATGCGTGCTGTTACCGTATTTAAATCATTTAACGATTTACCTAAATTAATCACTTACATGTATGTTATCCAAAAATCGTAATAAAGTCTTTTTCCTAAAACATTTCGTTTCCTTCATCATCGACATAAAAGGACAATATTTATACCATTCTATTATCTCGACACAACATGTTTGCCGAGTGACTTTTGACAAAAACATTCAGAATATCAAATATTGAATCCATCCTTCTGTGGGGTGGAGCGGACCAAGAACTAATCGTATCGATTTTTCCAACTGCAGAAATGTTGATTGGACAATAAAGGTCGTTAACCCCCGGAGGAGCTAAGATCTATTGCAGATCGCTAACATTGAAGTAATAAATTATTTGAAAGGTTATTTTTCACTAACTATGCGCGTGATAGCCAAACTTGCTGTGTTATAATTTCTGTAAGCATTATTAAGGAGACTTCCACTATACGAGTATCTGATATATATTTTTTAATAATTTATTTATTTTAGGCCACTCGGGCATTTATTCACTTCAATGTAATGATTTCCCGGCATTCTATGTAGGCAAAACGTCGCGTAATGTTAATATCAGTGTAAAAGAACACTTAAGACGTCTAAATAATAATGGGTTCTCTGAATTTGCTAACCATCTCTTAGAAACAGACCACACATTCAATAAAAATACAGGCACTAGTTTACTGCATAAAAATGGAACCGGCATTCGACTAGATAACTTAGAAGCATTTGAAATAAGGAAAGCCAAAAACACTAAGAGTAGACTCATAAATAATCAAATAAATTTAAATAAAAGTCCAATCCTTAAATTATTCCCAATAAACAAAGAACACGCCCTTCCCGGTCAGCAGGTATCTGCTGATCTCCCATCCTTGGCCCTTCAATCGCCTGTTTGTATCAATCTATAACACATGTGTATCTTAGTTCATAGTTTAGTTGTATACTGCCCTGAAGAAGCTACGGTAGTAGCGAAACCCGGTCGGCTAAAGTATAAATAAAAGTGATGTAAACAAAGTTATTGTTTTATTTTTAAAATTTATTTAAGGTTTGTTCCCTAGTGTTGCATATAGCATATATGCAATATATATATAGTTATTCAGCATATCAGGCGAAACCTTTAAATGTTGAATTTTGTATGCTTATGTTGTGGGTGAAGATTTTTGAAGCGATTTTATTTTGGTACCTATACAGCAAGGATTGACGGATTTAAAACTACTAAACCATCTCTTTATGCTCTGTCAAATTATTGAAATTGTGTAAATGCACCGCACGCCACCCCTCTTACATGAATAATCTATAAATGTATGTATGTAGATTTTTTCAAACATTTATTTTTATAAATCAAATTTAAGATGTTATTATAATTTTTTTTTACAGAAACAAAACAGTACATTTGTTACATTGATGAACAATTTCCAAAAATTAAAATTGCATGGAGAAGATATCCATGATAATTTTCCTTGTAATTTCGTATTTATGCATGTATTTATCGGTTGACATGTGTAGTGTGTATGTGAATGTATTTGTAAGTGTGAGAAGTGTTGTTCTATATATTATAGAAGTGATGCCATATGTATGCGCTCATTGACCAATCATATAATTGTCAAGATGCTCCTTTTAAATGTAGCCAGTGAGTCCGAAAAAATATCAATGTTAAAGTTGTTTAATAAATTTAATGAATAAAGAACACAGTTTATTGGTGAATTTGCAGCTGCATTTGCTTTGTAACTATGCGTGTGGAATAGTGCTGTGTGGCGGGTTCGTCTCAAAAGGTATTATATATATATATATATTTTTTTTTTTTATTCCTGAATATGATAGCATTGCTATCGAAACATGTAGAAATATTTATATATTTTAAGTAAAGTGGTATATACAAAGTGTATTTTCAATTATATAATTATATAATATGATTTACTTTAAGTTTATGAAAAAAAAAGTTATTCTACGAATTAAATACAATAAAAATAAATCATAATAATGCACCTGGTATTCTTTTTCCATATTTCCATACGGACATATTTATTATGAAAAAAATAAAAGTACATATATGTTTAAGAATGCAATACGCTGCAAGGAAGAAAAATAAATTGCTCGTGTTGACACCAAACTGTTTTTGATTTTAATATAAAATGTTTCTGTTTTTCGAATTACATATTCTTTGTTAACTACATAAAAATCTTAGTTATCTTAAAACAACGAGTGAATTTTTTTTCGTTGTGAAGTAACGGAAAAATATTATTGTTTTCGGGGAAGTCCACTGGATCCACTGGAGTATTAATCTTCCTAACGGATGCATCTGATTCCAAAATGGCTGTCGCTTCTCTACCCCCCCGTCCCCCCCGCCCCAATCCCTCCTTTCCACCCTACCATACAGACAAACTGCACTTTAATGGAGCTATAAAGGCGGATAATAAATCAAGGAATTTTTATTGAAGGAAAGAATGCCGATTCAGGCCCCTGTTCTCCCGACACATAATAAATTTGCTAACGGCTGAATTTCATTGTTTATTAAAATTTTATGCCGATGGACTTTATATAAGTTGCGTGCCATGATTTTTTCCCGTGTTCGATAACGAACAGTCCTTAGTTAGTAAAATGCTTGGTATTTTTACAGCTGAAAACATAGTTTCCTGTGGAGACAGGTACCTGAAGATTTCTCTTCTGGGAAGTGGATTTTTTGGTACAGCATAAAAAGCTGGAAGTGAAAAATTTAAGTTGACACTTTACCGTTATATAAATACGTACTACACGATTTTGATATGTAGATTTAAAAATGGTCCGTTCTATGAAATCATAAGCATCATGAAATCATTTTTCAAGGGAGAAACAACTTGTTGAGAAAAATTTTAATGTGTTCTATTAAAAACGTTTCAAACTCTATAGCTTTAGTTGGACCTATTGTTCACAACCTTCCCTGGATTTTCATTTTATAGGTGCACAAACTTTTTATATTTTTTGAAGATCCGGGTTTGCGCTTATTTTGACTATCGGCAACAATTGAACGTATTGCGTATAAATTTTATTAAGTCACTTTGAGAAATATATTATATAAAATATAATATACTAGCTGATGTGTACCCGGCCTTACTCGGGTACAATAATTGATTTGACAGCGAAAGTAACTATCTCCAAATAAAGAAATATTCATTTGAATATTTTATTTCATTCCAAACGTTTATTTTTTCAAAAGATATCTAAATGATAATGTTCTTAAGTAGGTACCTACTCGTGTTTTCCATTTTGAAAATATTCTACTAAAAAAAAAAACTTCTTCTTTTGAATATGCAATCTGTGGCTAACCAGAGCGTTATATCTATGGGCTAACCTAAATAAAACACGGCGTGTTAATTTTTTTTTCCATACTAATTTTAAAATGTAATAGCAACAGTAATACATATTGGATTTCATTCAAATTACTTTTTAAACCTTCCCGGCACGAATAAAAACAAACTGTGCTATTTTCAGCGAAACCGGTCCAGCGATTTTCGAGAACATCGAGGACAAACAAACAAATTTACAATGATTTATATATATATATATAGATTATATTAAAACCAGAATGATATAAAAAATAATTGAATTTTTTTTATATGAAGTTTTCACTGTCCACCAAAGAATATTATATTAAATCAAGTAATTACTTTTGGTATCAACCTATCAGTATTATTTCTTAACATTTAGATTTTCCATCTATGAGGAGTAATTGCGAAGTAATTTCCGTTAAATTCAAACATGCCTATTTCCCTTTCCCGTCAGTCGTTTCCGCAGTGGCAAATATGTTCAAACACATAGTTGCTGAAAGGCCAATGAACCGACATGTAGACTTTTTTTACTTAATATTGTTCGTGTGAAGGTTTCAGGTAACCTAAAGCTATTTATAGTTCTCGGCATTAGTCTGTGGTTGGTTTATTAGTATGAAATAATTTATTATTTCCACGGTAACATTTTACCATGAACTAAATCTTGCATGCCAGAATGAAAAGGTCTACATTTGTCGCTTAATATAGGTGTGATAATTTGAGTGCGTTCTTCTCATGATACTGTATCTTTTCACAAAATTTGAGACAACCTCACCATGACCTTGTACTTACATTGGGGTAAGAATCTGTTTTTTTTCTGATAAAATTACTTGCTCGGTGGCCAAATCAGAAGTATAGATTGTTTGAGAAGAAAAAGTGAACCATAAATAATATCAATTTTCGTGTTATTTTGAACTATAACTCAAACAACATTGCAATTATATTCGAGTAAAACTTTGTAATCATCATAAAGATAGCAGCCAATGATATGGGATTTAAAGGAGGATAATTTTGACATTGAGGTAAGATATCGATGAAGATGGCGTAAAAGTGAACTGGCCTCATTAGCTCACTTGGTAGAGCGGTTTTTCTGGTAAGATAGAGGTCCTGGGTTAGATTCCCAGATACGACTGACACCTTTTTTTATTTTCTTTAAGATTTGTTAATATTATCTATTCTTCAATGATTAAATTTTACAATGAGGTTTATAAGCTTCAATAAGTTATTAAAATTATAATAAATAAAAAATAATTTAAAATTGTTTTTAAAAAAGTGATTTTGCAGCAGTTTTGAAAACGGAGATACTCTTGTATTCTTGGTTTCATGTAAATCAAAAATCATAATATGAAGCCTCCCTCCATTATTCAAAATCTTAAAGAAGACTATATCGGGTGGCTTTGCTGCAGTTCGTCTTCACTGTGTGAAAGTTATGTGAAAAATGATCCATAAAGACGGCGCCACAGCAAATATCGGGATATATTGCACGGAGCTTTCCGGGGAAGTGCATCCCGCCTTTGTAGTCGCAGTTTCATTATTTGTTACGCGCCAGTACTCATAACCCATAACTCGCCTCGTTCACAACGAGCTTTAGGGCAGACGGCGAGCTTTTTATCGTGAGAGTCGGAGCTTTCATGTATATGAACCTCGGGCGGTTTTTGCTACGCACAGCTGTCAGTTTTTCTTATCATACACAATATCAAAACATCACCCAGAATCTTAAATAGATTTTGTGGCTGCATCTGGATGCCCTGATTATTCCCAACTTTTGCTGACCTTCCTTGTGTTTCTCTGTCTCACAGTATTCTGCCAGAAGTAAGACCCTTGTACTGTACCTACTGTTAGTTTTTGTACAACCAAAATATATATATTTCGAAATTGTGTTAAAGTTTATTATGTAGAACTCCATTTTAAAGAAAATTTTAATAATTACTATTATTATTTAACCATTGAAGAAGAATTTCAATTCAATTCAATTCAACTGTTTATTCTTTTTAAAAATTTTACAAAATTTACATTTTAAGGCATTTTTAAAGATGATATAGGATGTACAACATCCAAAATAATTACTTATAAAAAATAATAAAAATTAAAACAAAAAATAAGTTAGACATACATAATCTCAGTAAATTGTATACAAGGCATACTGGCATTATACAAGTAGCAACAAAGCTTTACGTTTAAATTCAACTTCATTGATGCTAAATATGTCGATATCCGAAGTGATTCTATTTAACAGCAAGATTGCCCTCCCCACCGGCATGACCATTGGCAAGTTGGTCCTGCAGGCCGGGAGATAAAACAGTCTATGCTGTCGGTGACGGAGATAACCATCGGGAACATAGAAATGAATGTTCTCCATGACAGCCGAATTTTCGAACCATCCGCGAATCAGTCTGAAGAAATGTGTCACAATGTGTACATCCCTTCTGACCCGCAGATGGTTCATTCCGAGCATACCTAGGAGAAAGTCGGTAGGATAGAGCCACGGGTAGTAGCCATATTCCCTCAAATAAAGAAATCTTAAAAATTTCTTCTGAACTCTTTCCAACATAAGGGAATACTTCACCTGATGTGGGCTCCAAACCACCGACCCACTCTCAAGCCTACTCCTTACTAGCGAGTTATATAAAATTATGAGAACCCGAGTGTCTTTAAAATTCCTTGAAGTACGTAGGACGAAACCCAGCATTTTTAATGAAGTACTACAGGTGACTTCAATATGAGCATGAAATGTCAGCCTACTATCAAACACGATACCAAGATCTTTCATAGTGGAGACACGTTTTAAACTTCGGGCGTTCATATTATACCGGTAAAACCAAGTATGACACGCCCTTGTGAAAGAAAGAATGAAACATTTAGAAATATTGAACTCAATCTGATTTCTCTTACTCCAATCAATGATTCTATCAATATCCGATTGGAGTCGATTGCAGTCTTCTAAAGTTAATATTTCTAAGAACAGTTTTAGGTCATCAGCGAAAAGAAGAAACCTGGAATGCAGAATGCTCTCTGCGATATCGTTAATAAAAATAGAAAAGAGGAGGGGGCCTAAATTAGAGCCCTGAGGAACTCCAGAGAGCACAGGAAATAATTTAGACAAAAATATTCCATGCGATACAAATTGTTTTCTTCCAGTAAAATAGCTGGCAAAGAATATTAGAAACCGTAAAGAAAAACCTATCATTGACAGTTTATTTAATAAGATGTCATGATTTACAGTATCAAAAGCCTTCGAAAAATCATTGTATGAGCAATCAACTTGGTAGCCTTTATCTAAGGATCTTGATACATAATCTGTGAGTACCAATAGGTTCGTGTCTGTTGATCGGCCCTTTCTAAACCCATGCTGTTCCGATATTATAAATGGCTCTACTTGCGACAGCATGTGTTTGTGGAGTATTGACTCGAACAGCTTTGCCGGGGCAGAGAGAATAGCCACCGGTCTGAAATTTTCCACAAATGTCTTTGACCCGCTTTTGAAGATAGGACAAATTTTTGAGACTTTCCAGGAATCAGGAAATATACCAGTTTCTAAAGAGAGGTTGAATATGAAGCTTAGGGGCAGCTTTAAAAAATCAACACATCCTTTTAGAAAAAAGACTGGTAAAAAATCAGGACCAAGAGAATGTGTATGTTTCATTTTTGTAATTGAAGATTTTACATCTGAATCGTCTATATGACGTATATCAATGTTCTGGGCTCCCTTCACATTCATCTTGGCAGCAGTATTGGGATTTAGTAATGGATTTAGTAAAGAAAACTCAATGAGCTGGTAATGGTCGCAACTGTGACTCTACCTAGGTTACAAATATATTCGTTTAGAACTTTGCAATCAGATAAGAGCCAAAAGTATGAGAAATAATTGAGAATAATGTAATAAGTAATTCTTGAAATTGAAACATGAGATTGATAAAATTGACGGAAAATAATTAGGTCCCGATAGCTTTATTGGTAGAGACGCCAGTCAAGGTAGAACTAGAGGATCTAGACTCGAGTCCCAGTTGCGACCGCTTTTTTTATTTTATTCTTTTTCATGTTTCATTGAGATCTGTCAATATTATCTTCTTCAATGATAAAATATTACGATGGGGTTTATGAGGTTCAATAAGTCATTCCAATAAATTGAATATTATTTTTTCTATTTTCAATTAAGGTAAAATCACTTTTTGGGATGATTTTCAACTTAATGATTAGAGATATTTTGAGTTTTTTTTTAGTATAGGTACTATTTATCCTGACCAGAAAACCATTGGTCTCGAAACATGTTAAATTTTTTTTTTTTTAAATAGGGGTGTATATAAAAGATATCTTAATCATTGTTTAGTTTAAAAACAGCTAATTTATGGAACAAAATATATTTTTTTAACTAAACACAAAATAATAATTATTATCAGAATTTTTAATACCTTCAAATAAAAAACACGTATAAACGGTAACATCATTAGGTAATTATAATATTCAGTTATGACGAAATCACCATAAATAACTGTTGTTAACTACGTTTACGTGCTACAAGCATTTGTTTCTATAAACTGTCATTTTCATATCTTAGTCGTACTCTCAGTAGAATATACAAGCCAAAAATATTGCTACGAACTGTGTGTCTTATGTCACCACGAATATAGGTAATAGATATAAAATTCCCTTGGCAAGCGGAGTCTAGAAATATTGCTACGAACTGTGTGTCTTATGTCACCACGAATATAGGTAATAGATATAAAATTCCCTTGGCAAGCGGAGTCTAGAAATATTGCTACGAACTGTGTGTCTTATGTCACCACGAATATAGGTAATAGATATAAAATTCCCTTGGCAAGCGGAGTCTAGAAATATTGCTACGAACTGTGTGTCTTATGTCACCACGAATATAGGTAATAGATATAAAATTCCCTTAGCAAGCGGAGTCTAGAAATGTTTGTTTTACGCCCAAAAACCGGTTTTTATTTATTTTGTGAAGAATTTTGTAAGAAAGAAAAAAATTATTCGAGGGGAATCTTTCACAAATATTCTTAGCTATAAAGTTGTGTTTTTAAAACTTATTTCTTACGTGCGTTCATAATTTTCTGGTGAAAAAATATATTTATTTATTTATTATTAAATTTAAAAATAACAAAAAAACATTAGCCACTCATCTCACTAGAACAATCCAGTGTTGAGAAGAGAGGCATTACAATGTCATAATAATCAGTAAATAGTAATAAGCATATAATACACATATAATATTAAGTAAATAATAATCAGTAAATAGTAATAAGCATATAATACACATATAATATTAAGTAAATTATAATCAGTAAATAGTAATAAGCATATAATACACATATAATATTAAGTAAATAATAATCAGTAAATAGTAATAAGCATATAATACACATATAATATTAAGTAAATAATAATCAGTAAATAGTAATAAGCATATAATACACATACAATATTAAGTAAATTATAATCAGTAAATAGTAATAAGCATATAATACACATATAATATTAAGTAAATTATAATCAGTAAATAGTAATAAGTATATAATATGCATATAATATTAAATAAATAATAATCAGTAAATAGTAATAAGGACATAATAATACACATATAATATTAACCAAATATTAATAAATAAATAGTAATAAGTATATAATATACATATAATATTAAGTAAATAATAATCAGTAAATAGTAATAAGGACATAATAATACACATATAATAATAACCAAATATTAATAAGTAAATAGTAATAAGTAAATAATAATAAAAATAATATTTAAGTAAGTAATATTTAGTAAATAAATTTATGTAAATAGTAATAAGTACTTAATAATAAAAATAAAAATAGGTAAATAATAATATGAAAATAAAATTATGCAAATAGTAATAAGTAAATAATACGTAGATAAAAAAATGTTAAAGTAAATACTAATAAGTAAGTAATACGAAGTAAATAGTAATAAAGTAAGTAATAATAAGTAAATAATACTGATAATATCGATCATACATAAGTTTCAACATTGATTACAACATAAGGGATAACATGTATAAAGCGAAATCACCACTCTCAGCTAACATAGACTTTTTGACCACTTTTGTAAAATAAAATTAGCGTATCTATAGTTTTAATGTTGTCACTGACCCTATTATATAACAAAGGAGCTTTACAAGAAAAACTCCTTTGTCCTAATGATGTTCTGTTATTTGCCGACTAATACATTAGAGAAGAACCCATTTTAGTATTGCGCATTTGTTGTGACCTTATGGCAGTATCAATGTTAAAAAATTTACGGAGATCCTGTATTATGTGCAATTGCCTTACTGTCATAATTTTACTTTCACTGTATAATAAGGGTGATGAATATAAAAAAAAAAAACATTACTTGTACATTATTTTTAAAATTAACTTTTGAACAACATTTAATATCATTTCGTACTTTATGCCTATATTTTTTACAACGGAATTAACAATTTTATTTTAATTCTTATCGAAGAGATTTAGGAGATGGTTCAATTTATCCAAAGCATATATTTTGGTTTTTAAGATGTAAACCGATTAGTAGTATACATTAATCGAAATAGTGATTTCACTAATATGTTCACCTTAGTACACATGTAAAAGCTAAAAAGAGTACAGTAGTACAGTAACATAATTTAAATATAAGCATTTATTTAAATAATGTTTTTTTACCAAAAAGTGTTTAATAATTTTTAAGCATAGGAAAATAAACATACACCATTAGTTTAAAAAAATTATTAATTCTGCCAATTTCTGTATAACATGTTTGTAAAAATGAATTTTCCTACAAGAGGCAATATAAAAAAAAGCAATTCAACTGTATATTTTCAACTCGGTGCCTTTACCTGGCATAAGGAGAAACATTCCTTTAAACATTAAATCCAATTTACTTCAGTAAATAACAGTGATTTAACATCATTATTTTCTCGTAGATTCGGAAAACATGTATTGCGGTACTGTATAATTATAATAAATTGTTAATAAAATTCATCTAATCTGCTGTTTGAATAAAAACATAGTGGCTAATTGCAAAAAGCTTTTCCACAACAGGTTTTGTTAGTATAGACTTGTATAATATATCTTTCAATATATCAGAAATAAATATTTTGTGTAAGTTTTATTAATAATTACTCGATAAAGTAATTTTATATTTATTGAACAAATTTCAATATATCGTTTGATTTTTTTATAATTATCTCCAAACAGGAGAACTTGGGGAAAATTATTTCCCTCATAGCCTATGTCATCTTTGGGGATGCTGTGGGGAGGGTATTTTTAAGAAAGATAAGGAGAGAAGGTTCTGGGAAGAAAAGGGGTATAAGAGGGGGGTAGAATCTGGGATCAGTGTGTCCAGGAGTGTCAGGCATATTATTCCATCCCTCCAACTGCGGTGCAAGGCAGTGGGTCGAGAGAGTCCGGCTGGAGAAGTTAAGGGATCACCCTCAACCGGCCTCTTCCGATCTGGCCCACCACGCAGCTTGTAGGCAGATGTAGCCGCCGTCAAGACCTGTGCAAACCTCACCCCATAAACCCGGGCACCCCTGCTAAGTCACCAAACATAGCGACCCATTCGGGGTGATCTATGGTAGAGGTGTTAGTTATCCAGTAAATGGCTTCCAAGGCGACGGTACCCATACCCGCCTCCCAAATTTAATCCAAAAAGGTGAAAGTGACAAACTGCTTCATTTCAGAGAAAATCAAACTAGTAAAAGAAACGTGTAATTGATAAGAACTATAATAGGGAAAAAATATAACAAACAATTTTTTTTCACTGTTTTCGCTCTGCTGAAAAGTTGCGATTTTTCGCTTATGCCCTTTTGACTCGGAACAGTCGATAATTTAGTGCTTACATATTTCCTAATTTATTTCAGAGCACGCCCAAAGATGTTAAAAATATATTTTCTGTCATCTTTCGGTAATAAACGTGAATTACTGGATATAAGATCTTTACAAAAAAACAGCAAACACAATCTGAAACTTTCCTTTATAGCGAACATAGAATATTTATTAGGGCATTTCTGTGTACGTTTATAATATCGCTGTATTTTGATTAGATGTTTTGCCCACACTCAGTTGATATATTTCGGTGTTTTATGATAATATAAACATTTCAGCTGGACTTTATGAAGTGTAAAGGCTTAATATGAGATAAGGAGAGAGTACTTGTATATTTCATTTGCTCAATAACAGCAAGCGTACTTTAGGCTTAGGTTCCGAGCAACAAAAATAATGCTCAATTAAAGTACGTATATAATTTTATGGAATCTTCATTAAAAACTATCATCATTATTCTACAAGCATCTAAAAAACGCCTTTTCACCTTTTTTTAATGTGATACCACACAAGAGTCCCAACTACTCTCGACCGTCTGGAATCAGTGAGACTATGACATCTCCAACCGGGGTATATTGTGAGGCTGAAGATATTGTGGTGGGGAAGGAGATGGAAAAGAAGGAAAGTGGGGAGGTACCTGGCTATTCAGATCTGGTCACCAAACACGGCTAAAGCCGTTTATAGCAACTTTTCGATTCTGAAAGGTGGACTTTCACCAGGGCGATACTGACAGTATCTACCACTCTGGAACGTGCCGAAAATATACTACATGTTATTTTTAATTAATAAATCGTTAAATAATCTACAGTCCCTCGTATCTAGGAAGAACGAAGTATGTATGAAGAATGAGATAATGATGAATGTAAGTAAGTCTAAAGTAATGGTGTTTGAACGAGAGAGTACGAAAACAGTGTGCAATATAGTTGTTAATGATGAATACTTGGAGCAAGTCGATAAGTCTGTAAATTTGGGAAGTATGTTTACAAGAGATGGAAAGACTGATAGGGATATTGGAAACTCCTTTAACGGAGGACTGAACGCGGTTGGCACTAACAAAAAGTTGTTCAAAGAAGCGAAGCTAGCAGTCCACAATGGAGTGCTGTTACCAACCCTATGGCAGTGAGGCATGGAATTGGCAGAGGAAGGATGAAAGTAAACTGAATGCCGTAGAAATGAGATCTCTGAGGCGAATGTGTGATAAAACCATGTATGATCGTGTGAAAAATATTGAGATTCGTAAAGAATGCAAGGCTGATGAAAGCGTAATGAGTAAGATTAATAAAGAGACGCTTAGATGGTTTGGGCATCTCGAGCGAATGAACGAAGAAAGAAAACTATATGAAGCGACAGTGAATGGAAGAAAAAGCCGACAAAGACATGGCATGATCAAGTAAATCAAATACTTGAGTTGGGCCATGCCTGAATTCGGAATAATAGAAGAGAATATATGAATGTGAATGAAGAAAGAAGTATATGCCAAGATCGAATTGTTTGGCGGTACGTCCTTTTTGCCTACCCCTGGGGGGAAACAGCGTGATGGTTAGTTAGTTAATCAAATAAAATTTACTTAAGCACGCCGGGATTTTAACCCGCGGCCTCCGGATTCGCAGCCAAAGTAACCTACCGTTCTTCTTGCTCTCTATCTTCATTTCCTTATTTTCTAAAATATGATATTTCTACATTGTCCAATAACCGACGTTTCGGTGTGACAACTCCTTCATCCCTCAGGCTCATTATAAAGTCGCCTCTTTAGTGGTCAGCCAAATAATAGGAACAAAGTATCTTTATATAACTTTATATAACTTAAGAAATCGTCATCTACATACCTGTACATGTTTGGTCAAAGAATAAAAGTAAAATAATATTTCGTTGCATCAGAAAAAGTTTTTTTAATTATAACTTGTTTTACAGGTACCGTTAAAAAAATAGTTTTCAAGTAAAAGTAGTTTTTCTGGTAAATAAAATAATTATTTTATCTATTCTGCAGGCGTAATTTATTAGATTAAATGCATCCTAGATATAATTAGTAATTTACTAATCAAAAATACTGTTCATTATTCTCCCAGGAATGTATCCTTGTCCAATCACCAGTAAATTATAATATGTACTTATGTAAGTACGGTAAACAGTGCCTAATAAAATACATATTTGTCTTTGAGTTGGGGGTTCGATTTCCGTGCACTAGAACTGTAATAAACATTTGTGAACCCTGCCAAGTCTAGGTGTTGTGATGTTGATTGTTAAGTTTAAGATACCATACAAAAATTTTATCAAAATCTCTTATTTTATTCACTAATTTTATCCCAGAATGATAACTGAACGAAAACAGGTGTAAAGGTAAACATCGTTTTTTTGGACGCATATATTTTTTGGGGAAAGATACACATACTTATTAAGTACTGTAATCCAAGGTCCCGAGTGAAACTCGCTACGCACATTATTAATGGGGAACTAAGTAGGTTATACGAAGTGTTTACTTGCTGTCAACAGTTTGGTGAAAACTGCGTTATCATGGCCTCGACATAATATGACAACACCCTAGTCACTGTAGACTTGTCGAGAAGCCTAATAACAGCTGATAGTCAATGGCAAACTTCTGGGAAAGTGATAATCAAATTGTATACGGAAAATGAGTCAGCATTTGTAATATTTACAGCTAAATTTATTGCACGTGCTTGAATAGGAAACCGAAGATTTATTGATAGTTTTTTTTTTGTTTTTTTAATTTTCTAAATCGTGGTGAAGTAACAAATAAAAGACAAATTCGAGCAAATGGTTTATCATTTGCCTGATTTTCGTTTCAAAACACTTTTCATATTTTAATAAATATTTCCTACGTTTAAAATAAAATTACCGAAAAAGAGACATTATTCGTAAATCGGACTCTTTCAGTACACTTAGTCCTGATTTCAAGAAACTGTAACATTATACTGGGTTAAATTTACATAATACATGGTATCAAATAGAATGGACATAATATTTTTTTTTATATCGGTCATTTTTTTTACTTTAGTACTGTTTCGTAATTCATTGACTTGTGTATATCGTAATATAATACGTATTCTTTTAACACTTCTCTATTGCGATTCATATTATTTGTGCACCTATATAATAATAAATATGTAGGTACTGGTAGAAGCCACTGGATTTAATTAACCTCTATAAATATTTTTACAGTGAAACCTTACAACAATAATTATCGGAACACTTATTCGGCACAGTTTTCCGAAAACACCTATTTTTTCTGCTGTCGCCACTAACTAAAATGTATACGTATCTCTCTAAAGAGACCTATAATCATACTGGCTACTCAGTTTTATATGAAATTTAATCAATAAATTTCTGCCTATAACTCTTTTGTTGTATCTCTGAAATACGAATAAAATATTATTATCTATTATTATATACGAGGTGTGTTCAAAATAAAAGGTGAATTTTGAATTTTCGTGGGCTGTGTACATTCGATTATCGTTTTTTTTTTGTTATGTTGGTACACATATGTTTATCAGCCATTTTGGATCAGTGGTTTGTTTTTGACAACTGGAAAGGTTAGTCACGTTTTTGTGTGTTCTTCGATTTTTTACTTTAGGTTCGTTTTCTGAGGCATCATCAGTCCGATTGAAGTAAAATTTTAGATTTGCTTTATTTTCTATGTCCATATTAGCATTTCTTCAAAAAATCGATGAAAAATGAAATTTAGTAAAAAATCGAAGAAAATACAAAACGTGACTAGCCTTTCCAGTTGTCAAAAATAAACCACTGATCCAAAATGGCTGATAATGCTAACATACGATAAAAATATGTGTACCAACATAACAAAAAAAACGATAATCGAATGTACACAGCCCGCGAAAATTCAAAATTCATCTTTTCTTTTGAACAAACCTCGTACGTATGTATTCACTAATTGCATGGTGAAAAATTAACTTGGTCGGGAAGGTACTCATTTTACTATAAGGGGAAATAATCTAAATCCTCTGGTATTTCATTATCAGAAATTTAGCTTAAATATAAATCATATTGCCATATGAAAAATATTTATTCTTCATCCCTAAAAATTCTGAATATTCAATAAAATATGGAAACGGGCAAAAAACTGAGATTTTGCATTTAGGTTCAGCTCTTTCCATCGAGATTTTAAATTGGGAATAATAAATAGAGATTTGATAAAATCATGGTTTGTTTCGTGAAGATGAAAGAAACCTACAAATCTTTATAATTTTTAGGAAAAAAATTATCCCTCGTTACAATTTGCTATTTTACTTTCGAAAAATATTCAGTCTTGGGTATGCATATACCAGCTTGAATTTTTTTTTAAATGATGTAATACGTTTTCGTAGAGCTTATTCTGTACAACTACGTATAAAAAATTAAAAGATTTTTAATATTTTTATCAACACTATTTTTTTAAATTCTGCTTTAATGGATACAATTTATATAACTATAATAATATGAACTTTTTGTATTAGATAAAACCATAAGTAACTACATTTAAATAGCAATGCTTACGTAAATTTGTAATATCTTAAGTTTATTTAAATCAAATTTAATGATTAAATAAAAGACACTTTTTGAAACACAGAAATATTGAAAATCAAATTTAGTATTGTTATTATTAAGAGGAACGGCCGCGCGGTCTGTTACATACAAAATTAATTTTGGATTTCGGGTCGAAATACTCACCTAAAGCTATTATTTTTTTATCAAAAATATAGTAAATATCTAGTACGGATTAGAAGTAATTTGTTTATTTTTGTTTTGGCGGACTTTAAATTAAATTAAAAACGACCGATTTAAGTTGGAACCCAAATTTGCCGTACATAATTTAAAATGTCGACCCGAAAAAAGGTTTTTTTTTAATGTTTCGTTTTTATATTTTTATTTACACAACAATATGATAATTAAAAAAAAAAAAAAACAGTAAATAATTTTCTAAGTTTCCTCTAAAATTATGATTTTTTTTTTCATGGCTTATACTTCATAATTAAAAACAAAAATAAATAAAATACTTCTCGTACGTACTAGATATTTACTAAACCTTTAATTAAAAAAAAATGTTATTCAGTTTGGATGGATATTTTGGCCTCAAATCCAAAATTCAGTTATGTATGAAACAGGCAGCGCAGCCGTTCCTCTTAAGTTCTGTGAGTACTTACCAATTTATTTATTTTTAAATTTTAGATTTATTTATTAATTAAACTCTTTGTTACATGATATAATACAGATTTTATTTATAGATTTTATACTATTCTTCCGTTAGAAGCATTTGCTTGTGGGTGGAAGAAGACTGTACATTATTTATTATTGGTAATTAAAGTATGTACCTGCTTGTTTACAAAACAAAATTTTACAAGCCATGTTAAATCTTGCTTTATTATGTTTATTTATATGATAAATATAATGTCTTTAAAAACACATTATCTACTAAACTAGTGCTCTTTCTCTTCTTTATATGATGAGGAGAGTGCGATTTACGATGCTCATCTTCCTTAGCGCCTGTTCACTTGCCCAGCGACCACACGCATTTTTTTAATCTGGCTTTTCCAGACCTGAGAAGGGTCACTGGAAGGAAAGTGCAAGGAGAAAGGTTTTTTTTCATTTTCAGTTTCAGTCTTGATAAATCATCGTTTATTGAAATATAACATTACAGTTTCATAAAATATAAATACAATATTCTTCATATTACTATAAACATTGTTTGATTTACATTACCTATCTCACTAGGTGTAACCTGTTCTGAGGTATGTGACAGGATGTACAAAAAATATTTCAGTGTAAACCTAAATATTGATAAAATTAAAAAAATTTAAAATGTTCTGTTAAAACGTAAATGCTAAAATACTCAAATAACAATTGAAAGGGAATTTCGAATAAGTGCATTATTATAAAGGAGGTGACATAATTAATGCAGTAGGTAGTGCGGAAGAGAAGAAGAATAAAACACGTTTTAGACGTGTAGGAAGTAAAAAAGATGATTGGATTTGAAGAGAAAATAAAGTGGGATTAGTACTATGGAACAACAACTGGTGCCCTTATGTATTTGTACGCAGCTGAATAGCTTTTTTTATATGAATACCGCACAAGAGTCCCAAACTGCTCCCAACCGTCTGGAGACAGTGAGACTATGGCATTCCCAATTGGGGAATGTTGTGAGGCTGAAGGTATTGGGGAGGGGAAGGAGAAGGGGGAGAGGAAGGTGGGGAAAAGGGTAAATACCTGGCTATTCAGATCTGGTCACCAAACACGGCTAAAAGCCATTTCAAGCAACGTTTCAATTCTGAATGGTGGTCTTTCACCAGGGCGATACTGAAAGTATCTTCCACTCTGGAACGTGCGCAAATATACTATATATTTATTATTTTTAAATGAATTAATTGTGAAACAACACAAATTAATTAAATAAAAATTTGAACCCGCGACCTTCGGATTCGTAGTCGAGAGCCTTACCCCTCGACCATGGAGGCCGTCAAAGCGTCAGCTGCAAGATACACCAAACGCGTGTCTAACAAATGTATATAGTTGTTATGACACGTGAAAACATTTTTTCTCTCGGTTTTGTGATCAAATTTGTTTGAATGTCTCACCGGCTTTTGTGTTTCCTCTCTGTTACGTCGTGGTATTTCAATTGGTTTCTTACTTTTTTATTAAAAGAAATACATACATTCCCAGCTCACGAAAAACCTGGCAATATTTAATTTCTTCCTGCTACCGTAATAGTTATTGGAAAATATTAAATAAACAAAAAATAAAGGAGCTAGGAGAATTGAACCCGCCACCCCGAAGTGAGAACCCAACGCTTTGGCATTTCATTTAGACATTTCTCCGGAAAACTCCTCAACTTCCTTCAAAATACCCTCAGCACAGCATCTCTGTACATATAAAGTAATATTTTTGTCTGTCCTCGATTTTCTCGAAAATTACTGGACCGGTTTCGCTGAAAATGGTACAGTTTGTTTTTATTAGTGCCGGATAGGTTTAGAGAGTACTTGAATGAAATCCAATATATAAAACTGTTGCTATAATCTTATAAAATTACTATGAAAAACATTAAACCCGCCGTGTTGTACTTAGGTTAGCCCATAGATATACCACTCTACTTAGCCACAGATTACATATTCAAAAGAAAAAGGTTTGTTCGGGTAGAATATTTTCAAAATGGATATTTTGAAAAAATAAATGTTTGAAATGAAATAAAATTTTCAAATTAATATTTCTTTGTTTTTTTGTTTAGAGATAGTAATAGTCGTCACAAGGCATTACTTTCACTGTCAAATCAATTATGGCACCCAAACGACAAGCAAGCATTCACAACTTCATAACTTTATTCCAAAATAAGTAAATAATCCACGGCCGGGTACACATCAGCTAGTAAAGTATAAAAAAACCCGTCAGGCTATTTTATTATTGGCACGACCTCAGCCATAAATACATGTAGGATATCCTCTCATGAGGCAGCAACCCGTATTTCTAGTTTCCTATTCTTAAAATAACGCTGATTTGAATAATTCTTCAAAGTTTAATAACGAAATCGCTGGTTTCGCCGTGTAATGTTTACAAAGCACGCCAGTGACGCGTGACGCCAGACCTCTCGCTGGTTAACTTCGCGCAAAGGCCTGAAGGCTGCTTGGAAGAAGCCCGGAACACTTTCCATGAATATTTTGCCACTGCCTTTATTTTATTCATGGCTACAAATTTCCACGGTCGTCTTTTCGCCCGTCATTATCATTTTTAATGTTTATGTTTTCATGTAGAGAACATCTTAATAAAAAGCATAGCCTTGACTTTTACACAGATCTTTTTACAGCTTAGTTTTATTATCCGGTTTCGTCCAAGATTTGGTATGAAAAATGTGGAAAAAATATTTTTTTAAAGTGCGCTATCTCTCAATGAAAACAATAATGCTAAACAAAGTAGTTGAGCGAACTGCAAATTTCATAATGAAAAATCTGTACAATTTTCATGATTCCAAAGCTCATCCGCGAGTTATTAGTGAGCCACACAAACAGGTTACATGATTAACGCATATTTAATAAATTTACGTATTCTTCAATAAATGCCAATTCACTTTGTTGCATCATTTTTTATTTAAGAAAATATATATTAAAATGTTTAATTTAAAGCTTTGTTTTAATAAATTAATATCTACACCTGGTGTTTTCTATGTATGTATGCTTATATATCGTTAATTATATATTGTATATACATATTTAGTTATAAAAATAGCGGTTTAATCTATAAAAATCTTTATTTAAATATAAATACGTACATTAAGAAATACTGTTAGTTGGCTTCTATTATATCATTGCTTTTGTGTGACAGCTGTTTCGGTAGTCGAAGCTGTTATCAAATTGTCATACTTATTTATTTTTTACTTTAATTTTAACTATTATTTTTTCGTCATTCTGTAGGTACCTTTAAGCAATACAATGGATTACCATTTCGAATTAATTCAAAACAGAACACTCGAAACAATAAAAATTAAGTCTTATAAATTATTATGAAATATTTTAACTCATACAAAACCACAATAGACATAGAAACTCATAGTGCCTAATCGAAGTGACAAGTCTCCAACTTTTTAAAGAAAACCTTCAGAAAAAGTCATTTTCATGAAGACGAATAGGTAAATCTTCCACTTTGGTAAAGAACGGTCCTAATTCTATTTAGCGTGAAGTCAATCTAATTTACTTACCTATCAACAGTTCGAGAATAAGCCGTCTATTTCCTAAGTCATCAAAGTGGAACCGATATTAAATAAAAACCTAAATAGTAAGGTTTTCTTTTCGCTGGAAAGTTCTTAATGTTCTCCCGTGTGGGAGGCCGGGGAACAGAGCGGGGGCGGCTCGCGTACCGCCCGCAATAACACTGAGCAAAGGTAACATCACGATATTTACATCCACGAACACGCAAAGCAAAGTAAAAAAGTTAAAACACTCTGCACAAAACAAAACATAGCGTCTATAAAATGATTCGCATTTTTTACCCAGGGCCTTCAAATTAATTTCTATTTTCAAAAAATGTTGCTAAGTAAAACCCAGTGCTCGGTGTACAAAAAGTTTTAAATCTGGGGTAGGTATTAAATATTTTCAACTGAGTAAAAAGGGCACATTGAAATGCTCGATGTTATTTTTTAAGTGAGCAAATGATGATGTCTTTTTATGTTTGGTTGTGATTTAGGAGCCATTTGCCGCATTGAATGGCTGGGCAAGTGCCCGGGAACTGGGGCCTAGGTAGAGCTACCGCCCCCGCCAGTGAGGGATGGAGCTATATACCGATTGTCTGTAGTGAAAGAGACAGCAACACCCGCATGCGCAATTTTCCTTAATTTTCGTCGGACCTTTTCTCAGGGGTAGGCAAAACGTTGGCGGACTACGTCGTTGGGAATTCTTATTTCTCTTGGAGTTTTTATTAGGAATATGACATTAATTCCGCCTATGTGGGCACCAAGGCCTATGTTTTTTGAAAAACTATAAAAATATTTGTACTATTTTATTCTATTTGTACTTTTTAGAAAGAATCTTATCATTACGCATAACTAAGAATTCTTCACACAAATCCATAGACTCGACAGAAAGAAATTAAATAAAACAAACCTGATTAAAAAAAACATACGTGCTTATCAATTAATTTAGAATAATTATTAATTAGAAAAACACACACTTCTGCTACCCGTTCAAAACCCAGTCTCACCAAGAACGTTATTTTTCTTCTGTGTTGTTTAACAACAAATGATTTGATTATCATAAAATTGTTTTACGGTTAATATTACGGGATGCCATACCTTAAAAAAGTAAAAATCTTTTATATAAAAGAAGAATATCCCGTGTTTGTTTGATTGTATACAAATCTACAATTTTATTCCGAGCTTGATGAAATTTTGTAGGCTTGAAATTGATAATAAGAGGAAAACTTGGGTAGGGGTAATAATAGGGTAGGTGTAGGGGTATGTGTAGGGGTAATAATAGGGTAGGTGTTGGTAGGGATAGGAGTAGGGGTGGGGGTAGGTATAGGGGTTGGGGTAGAGGTAGGGGTAGGGGTAGGGGTTGGGGATGGGTAGGAATAGTAGTAGGAGTAGGGGTTGGG
This sequence comes from Halesus radiatus, assembly GCA_022606495.2. Lineage (NCBI taxonomy): Eukaryota > Metazoa > Arthropoda > Insecta > Trichoptera > Limnephilidae > Halesus > Halesus radiatus. The sequence continues at coordinate 107,462 of JAHDVE020001132.1, forward strand.
GTAACACATTCACATCCCAGGCAACGCCGGGTACTTCAGCTAGTAATAAATATTTTTAAACAATTAAATATTGGCACGTATTATATATAAATTCCTTGCAACATTATATTTCCAGTTACAGCTGTTTCGCCTTCGATTATCACTGTATTAAATGCCATTGTCACCATGTACATGCACATGCATTTTTTTTTAACTGTACCATTGTATGTGTGCATGTTATACTGTACAAACTCATGCACAATTTCATAGAATGTGTGTCCATTACAACAACTCACTGTACGTGTACTTTTTCCTGAAACCATGTACATATTTAGTCAGTCCGATTGGGCCGGAGAAATGAGGAACCGAATAAATAATTTTTGCTTTGTGCTAATTTTTTTATGGAATCGCCTTTGGGTCATCATTATTTCGACAAATACAAAAGTTTCAATTAATTCCGTTCTATATTGCCGGAGAGAAGAGAAATCAAAGCCGTCGGATATTACCAATAAATTTGTTATTTTTTCCACAAATTAATATGACTTTTTGGGATTTTTTACGGAATCGTCACCAGACCATTATTCTAAGCATAAATTGAAAACTTTTAACAGATTCGATCAATAGCGTTAGAGAAGAAACGAATCGATGCCTAGCCCAAAGATCGCATTTTACCCACAATATTTTTAATTTAAAATGAATTTATTACATAGGGTAGCTGAATTATTACATAAACGCTTTGTCAAATTAATAGATACAATTATGGCACACAAATCGTGACAACCCAGTATTACAGAATGAATTATATTATGGAAACGATCACGCTTGCGTATATATGTAAAAATTCCAGAATGAAAAAACGTAGGTCACTTAGCGAATTTTGATGATCTCCCATGGGAATCTTGGATCAAAAGTACCTATATGAGATCAGTAATTATTAATTATAACCGTAATGATTATTATTATTTTAGTAATAATAATGATACTTATAGCTGACCTTAGTAGGTACACTAAGAAAACTGCTATAATGAGCAACAAGGCCCGATGATATTATTTATGGGTATTTCCATTGATCGTGGCTCGAAGCTATTACGAGTATACTTCACGAATGTGCCGAACAATTATTAACATTCAATTCCACAATATTTCTCAAAAATTACTCAAAAATGAAAGGCCGCATCATAATTAATTGCGACGTAATTAATGAAAATTAACCTACATTGAATTGGTCAATAGTTAAAATATGTTGCTTATAAAAACAATAAGTTTTTTTTCGTCCAGAATGTGGGGAGGCTGGTTCCAATCCCACACTTTCCATATAGTAATACATATTGTACAAAAGAAGAAAATCAACCATAAAAAATGATTAAAAATACAATGCGTTAAAATAATGTCTTATAAAAATAAGATAAAAATAAGACAAAAGTGACCCAATAATTTATGGTACAAAAATAAATAAAGTAATACATAATTTAAAACTAAAATAAATAGTTATATCGTGCGCGGTCCTTGTGTAACCAACTGGTACACAACAAGTTTTTTTTTAAACAAGTAGGTATTTCTGAAATGAAATTTGTCGTGATTTATTATACTCGTATGAATAAATTATTAAGAATTACTTTGTTTAAACCACTGTTTTTAATATGCAAATATCTACATGTTTCAGTTTTATATATTTTTATTTTTTTAAGAATGATGACGCATAGGTATTTCCTTTGATTTCAACTTAACGGCCATTCATACGAGAGGCCAAATTCATGCAAAAGTGTTCAATCAATGTAAATTGAAATGAAATGCAGATCTAGCATCGTAAAATAAATAAAAAAATCTATCGAACTTTCTCTTTTAAACAACTTAATTACTTAGAAAAAGAAAAAAAACACTAAACGACTAAATTAAGTAAATATTCTTATTTAAATTGCTCCCAATCCAAAAGAATCCAATTCAAGCTACTCAAATGGTTCTTACCGGCTCAAATGACCAGAAAAAATCCAATTCAAGGTTTGCTGGAGGGTTATTAAGTTACTTATCGGAGCTGTGTACTCCTGAAAATATCAATAACCGTCAGTCAACAGTGTCATCAGCTATCGAAAGGTTGAAGGAACTAAAGCGCACACCAGATACTAAGTTCGGTGAGCGTGCTTTCGTAGTGTCAGGTCCTAAAGCCTGCAATAAACTGCCACATGATTTATGAATGATCAAGGACAAGGATTAAGAATACAGAGCTTAACTTCAAATTCATCTTGTCAGACAAACATATCCATAAATGGCAGAATTGCACATTCAAATTATATAGCTAGACTGGCCGGTTGTACTAAACTTTTATTTTTTTGTAGAACTCCATTTTTATTTAAGTGGCTTATCCACAGTTTGATAATGCCTTCGGAAGGCGAAACTTCAATCATCAACATCATCAGTAATAATTACCTTGTAGAACTTTTTTTAAACAAATAAACGGTTCTTTAAATTAATAATAATTTTTTTAAACTTTAAATTGAAGTCACTTACAGAATATACTATTTAGTGCATTAGTGCGAAAATGCGTCGAGCTATTGTTATACAAAAAGTCAGAAACTTGTAACTTGAACGCGACATTGTAAATAACTTAATGTGTAAATGTAAAATGTTCATAATTTCATGATTAGGTCCAAGCAGAAATTTTTAAGCTCTACAAAGTTATTTCATTTATAAAAATTTTCCAGGTCTAAATTTAAACAATAAAATATTAAAGTTTCATGAAGTGATCACTATTTGGGTACACATTTTTATTTAATTTCACAAGAGAAAAAAAATACAATTAAAATAAATTTTTAAAAAAGTTTTGTTTAATCGCCAATTTTTTGAATATGTAAACCAACCATTTTCGGATCAGTCTAACGTATCCAATATAGTGAAGTTTAAGCAACAACAAAAAAACATTTATTTTAAATACAGATATTAATATTTATAATTAATATTAACTCTTCTTTTGCCACTAATCTAACTATAATATCAATAGAAAATAAGGATAAAATAGCAACTTAAAATGATACAACTTGCAGTGTTTTAATATTGTGTCCCCTGCGTTCAAAATTGTATCTTCCCAAGCCTCATGTTTCTAATAAAACTATTTTTATCTTAAGTGACCTACCAGGGAAGTATGTTTCTGTATCTGTTTGTACATAATTAGATAGAGCCTAGGAAGTAATATTTGTACAATGCACTTTGAAGGGATGTTTTTTTACAAAAAAAAGGGGCTATTTAAATTTTTTCTATTATTATTTAACGAAAACGTAATAAAATAAAAATTATAACATGGAAATCAAATAAGAAAATGTATTTTTACAAGGGTGGCAAAGCTGCATTTAATATTGATAAATCTTTGATATATCAAACGTATATTATTGAGCAACACTTCTTTGAATTTGATCCCTAGTATGGGACTATTAAATTGTTTACAGTGTGATGTAATTCAATTCACTTGAGAAGATATAACCACTCAGAATTGAATTATAACCAGTGGAACGTTTTCCTCATCGCCAAGCATTTCATCTGACGGGATTTAATGTTGTCCGTTTGCGTTAGTTCAGTACTGAACTTTACCACAGAGATATTATTGAATACTACAGAGCTTAGAATGATTGGAGGGAATGCAATTCATCTGTTTGTAGCTTTTTAATCTGAACTAAACTAAAAAAAAAAATACGGAATTAGAACTTCATGCGGGTGTTTCACCACCTCTCAGTAAACCGTTGATTAACTACTCGTCAAATAAATTTAATCATAGTTTTAACATGGTAGTAAAACAAACATTTCCTTGACAAGTAGCGGATACAAGAGCTGCACATCAATGTGTATCCCTGAACTGGACTATGCCACTGAGATAAAAATAGAAATTGAATTATAATTTCTTCAAAAGCTCGGTATTCACTTTGTAGCGTCATTATCAATAAATTAATTTGTATTCACCACTTTATTAATAAAACATATCAACATGTTTCGAAAGCGATGCTTTCCTCATCGGGAATATATAGAATACTAAAAAATAATAATGTCAAGTATAGCCAAATAGTGAATTAAATACAATTAACAATCATTTTTTTTATCTCATGAATTTATTTTAATATTAGCGTTAATAATAAAAATAAAAATAAATTAATTTCTAACATAAATTTGTTATTCAATGTTTTATAATTTTTTTTTTATTAAAATTTTTATTAATTATTTACCTATTCGAACATTAATCAATCAATGTTTATAATTTGTCTATTCTTAAACTATTATGTTCTATGTTTACCATTTGTGTATACTTACATTGTTATTTTTTTATTATTCTATATATTCCTGATGAGGAAAGCATCATTTTCTAAAAATGTTGATATTTATATATTAATAATGTAGTGAATACAAAGTAATTTTTAATTAATTTATAAATTAAAATATATACTTTCAAATAATATGTAATCACTGGAGAAGACAAACCTTCTACATCAAAATATGAAATGGAAGAATATGCAGAAAATCAAAACATAATTGTCACAACTGGGATTCGAACTCGGATCCTCTAGTCTTATCGGGACAAGTTCCTCTAACAATATTGAGCTACCAAGACTTAGTTGTACCCGGTCATTTTAATCAATCTCGTTCTTCTCTTTGAGAATTACTAACATTATCATAAATAATTCCCCATATGTTATGGCTGTCAACTTGTGATGTGATTGCATAGTTAAAACCATTTTTTTATCAAATTAGATGGTGTCTTGGATAAACCTACTCAATTTTATTTAAATGGGGCTTTTTTTGACTTTTCTACAAGTCTGGAATAAATACTCAATTTTTTAGGATTAAAATGTTGAAGCTTATAAACCTCATTGTAAGAACATCTTTTGCGCCATTTCTCCGCAGGGGTAAGCAGACAGGATGAATCGCCGCACAACTCTGTCTTCATACAAACTCCTTGCTTGATCTAACTTCATATATTGTCTCATCCATATTCTTTTTACTGACTCTTGACATAATTCAGCTCAAGTATTTGATTCACTCGATCGTTCAATGTCTTCCTCGATCGTCCCCAAGAACTATTTTCATAACATTTTAAAATATTTTTTCCAACCATTCATTTTTCCAAAATCATTGCTGGCTTGAAAACTTACTTTGGCGAAACCTGTTTCCCAGATGACCAAAAGCAAAATTATTCTATCACCGTTCAGAGTACAGACGTCATAAATCAAAAGTACTCGGATCTAAATATAGACCGTTCTATTTCAGGCGCAAGGGCTGAGGGTTGGGGGGGAAATTATTGTGGAAACTTTACAGTGCCATTGGAGGCTCGGGCTTTTCATTCTGGGGTGTGGGTGCTCGGGAAAGTTCGGCTTACTGCGCAGTTTGTCGTTATATTAATGGTTTTACAACATATTTTATACTAAACGCAAATTGTTCTTTAATAAATTCTAAATATTTTATTTTTAAAACACCTCAATTTAAAGGCGATCCCCGTGGCAGAGCGGTAAGCTTCTTGGCTTCGGACACGGAGGTCGCCGGTTTAAAATACGGCAACTGTTGACTCAGCACTTTAACGGTCACTGCAACCGGTGAGTGCCTGAGTTGGTGGCGCGTCCGGTTCCCATCCATGCTTCCTGAGTTCAATTCCTCAGCTAAGTCCTCAATCACAACACAAGCAGCATTTTCCACTTCGTGTGGTGGTAGATTTCCAATATTGTCAGGTTATTCGCAACTCGGGAATGTTTTTCATCATTTTTTAAAAATAAATTAATAGTAATAGTAATAATAAAAAAATAATACACATAACTGAGTGTATATTACAAATTCTTCTCACTAACGCTAAGCCGATAGCATCATTGGGAGATCAATCGGAGATTAAAAAAGTGTGAAAAAAATTTCAACATCTTTATTTAAAAAATCCTATGTTGGTCTTTTCATATTATACTCGTATATATATTTCCAAGATCTAAACGAATTCTATCATATCACTGCACCAGTGATAATAACAAGAAATAATTTGGCGATTCATTTGAACGTCTTTGGCTAAAGAATAACAGAATTTCGTGGGTTATAATAAGTAGTTTTAAATACAGAAATAACAATTTGCGCAAAAAACTGTTTGTTTTGAAAATTTAGACTTCTGCGCTCATATTTTGTATTATATATTATACGGAGACTTAAAAAGGGGAAGGTTCCATTCAAGAAAGAGTATTTACTTTTTTTATAATACCTTAATTTATTTAGACCATTGTTAACACTTTGCTTTTTTTATATAAAAAGTACCATCTTCAGTCATTAATTTATTTTAATAACAACTTAAAACACGACAGTCATCCTTGATCCTTGCAAAATATTATTCCGTACAAATTTGGTGATAATAATAGTCGCTGCGTACACGATCACCTAATAAATTCCCGCGGTTTGCATGCCTGGCAAGTTTCCCGCAAAAGCGCCACTAGTGTGTTTTGTATGAACTATTTCTTAAGACAGTCCCATAGTTGCTGATTTCATAACGCAAATATGGACTTCATTTCGAGCTCTCTCTCGGGAAGTATTACATATACAGACAGGTGGATTTAGATAACGGAATTTGATTTGCGCGCTGTTTAAAGTGTGATAAAATTGTGACACAAGTATGTTTTATTTTCTTATTTTTTGAATGGGAGTTCACTGCGCAAATGCAATTTAGATAAAACCGCCACTGTTTGAAACAGTTCTACTTGCTAACCGTACATACTAATCGGTAGGTATACCGATTATGTAGACGTTTGGAATTGCAATTTCCACGAAAATGGAAGAGAGAAACTGAGATCGTCTTCAGATGATATTGGCTGAAGACCTGAAAAGAACTGCCGGCGTCGGTTATGTGAGAGCCGCCAGGAATAGGCAAAAGAAGAGGAGACCTTTGAGGGTCATGTCCAAAGTAGGACGCAAGGAAAGCTCATGAAAAAAAAAGTCCTACATAACGGCCAAACAACTGCCAATGTACCACTTATGTGTTGTTTTTGTAACACCCAAAATATCTCGATATTGTATTTATTCAATAGAGTCTGTGTATTTTATATCATGTATATTTTTATGCCAGGGGAAGAGAAACTGCGTTGTTTCTCGGATATTTATAGAACAAAAGGAAAAATAATCTCACCCCTCCAATAACAAGACGGAAAAGTTGCCTCTGAAGAAACAATAATACTTCCCTCTTTGTGTTTTTATATAAAATATAATAATTCACATTTCTGGGGTGGGTATTTTTTAAGCTTATTTAGTAACTATGTAAAGAGACTTGGATAAATAAAATATTTTCGATAACAGCAGTATAAATAGTTTATACATAGAAATATTTAGCGCAATATGGGTAAGAATGTAAAATGGAAAATTTAAAGCATCTAAATAGATTGAGGATGAAACGCCATATATATATTTTTTTAGATTGGTATTATTTATAATTTCTTCACACGATTCGTTTTCACTTTGTTGTGTAATTATTAATAAATTAATGAAATAATATACTTTGTATTCACGACTTTATTAATATAAAGATATCTACATGTTTCGAAAGCGATGCTTTCTTCGTCAGGGGTAATATTAAAAATAACAGTGTCAATAGACAAATGAAAAAATATATTTTTAATAAAGTGTATTCACCACTTTATTTAAAGCATATTATTTAATTCATATATTGGTATTATTTGTTACATATTCTATATGAATAACACATTACTGCAATATACAATTTTGTGCTATATGTGCTTACGCTGTTTATATAAGCTATATAGGTCGGTATCTAATATACACCTTTGCCACCCTTACAAAAGTACATCGATTTCTATATTATAATTTATATTAGTGCCGTACAAGAATGCAGAAAATTAATACATCCTATCTATAATATGTTATTTTTTTCTGTACTATTCGTTATACTTGATAATTATACTTTTTTCTAGATGTATCGTACTAACACACTGTGTCAATACTACCTTTTTCCATTCTGTTTTTTATAATGGCATTTCAATATGACCTAAACTTGTCAATTTGACTGCCCTAAAACGGGATTTGTTCCCAGTCAAAGCTTTCACAGTTTTTATGGTTTAATAATGTGTGTTTCAAAATAAATAAATATGTACCTACAAGTATATAAAGTATTAAATATGCAAAAAGTTTATATAGCATTACCAACTTTATATTATTATTTTTTTTTAATTTGTGAACTTTATGTGTCGATGTTCTCAGAATCGCCGTCTTAATAGACCATCAATCAGAATCGAAAAGTTGCTTGAAATGGCTTTAGCCATGTTTGGTGACCAGACATGAATAGCATCTTCTCAGTCTTCTTTCCCTTCCCACCCCTACAGCCTCGCAAATTTCCCCATTTAAGGATGCCATAGTCCCACCGGCTCCAGACAGTTGGAACTCTTGTACGGTTATGTAATGTTTTTAAATTTACCCAGCACAAAAAATGGGCAAAAATTTCGAATCTTATTTCTTACATCAATCATTGCTCAGCCTGGATCACAATAAATTAGAAATTGCCTACCACGCTAATGAAAGGCCGCACCTCGTCTCCCGGCGATGCGTCCTCGGTGCCGATGGTCCTGTATTCGGGATGGGAGATGTATTTAGGGGCGATTTGAATAATCGACCACGTTGCTTCGAACAGCAAAATGTCAAGGTCGTCCGTACAATGCGTTCTCGCCTCGCCTCGCCTCTCCTCTCGCTCGGCCGATGAGCCGACTCGCTTTATTTAGACCGCGCAGTTAGGAATATTCCGAAATAGAAACATTCGCCTTCAGGTTATGTGCTAATATTTTTTTCGGGGGATTATTTTGAGTATAAGTAATTATTTTCTCTTTTACGTATAGTAAATAAAATGTCGTTTTGATGAGGTGCAGATAACTATAGAAGAGTAAATTTATAAGGCTCGGTCAGACAGAGCGATTTCGACGCTGCTACGTTGCCACTTCGAATGATCGCCACTTCTTCTAGCCGCTAGTAAAGAGTCACACGAAGGTACTGGAACGACTGATTCGTTTGAATTGTGGCGAGCTAAGTAAAAAGGTCTTACAAAAAATGACATGACTTTGCGACTGGATTCATTGAAGGGGAAAAACTGTGGCACTTTTGAGAAAACTAGCTTTAGAAGATCCACTTACCTATAGAAATATTCTAAAGCTAACTCAAAAGAGTTTGAGAAGTACGATTATATGTAACACCAAACTAGAAATCACCTCGAGTTACTTGGCAAGTGTTGATACCCTAAAGCCGTTGGAGTATTTATCCAGAGTTCCTCGTAACACTTTTGCCAGGCGTATTTAAAACAAACCAAAATGTCAGTTGTTGTTGATTTCAGAAAACCGGCAACTCCGTCACTTGACCACCGAAATCACTCGTTTATCACGATCAGAATTGAACATGTGCTAATGCGATTGTCTAAATGCTGCTAATTGATCTACTCGCAGCGAATACCTCGTCAAAAGAAGCGATTTCAACGCTACTATTCTAATAGTTGAAATCGCTCTGTGTGAGGTGGGCATTTTTATTTAATTTTCAAAGAATATCGAATACTTTATCAAATTTCTGCTTTAATTGTGTTTAAATAAAAAAAAATATGTTAACTTATCTTTTGGTTAGCCTTCTATTAAATGGGATTATCTAATATTTGAAATTATCAGATTCAATCATATAACTTCATATAAAGCGGAAAATATATTTCCAAAGCAGCAAAACTCTCGAACAGTGAGCTTTGGCAGTATAAAATTTACACTGCCTTCTTCTGTCTTGAAATTCTAGCCACAACAACTTTCTAACACAATTCTTTCAGCCCCAAACGTCATCTTTACCGTGTGCTATGGAGTTTTGAAAAATTCCATGTTTTTCAATCAAAATCTGTGGCAAAGCTGAGTGGGAAAGTTAGTTAAGTTATTATATGAAAGAAAAAGTATTATAGCTTTAACCGGGCAGTATTTTGCATATGTTAAAGTTTATTCACATCTTCCAGCACCGCGCAGTGCAGACACGTAAAGTGGCAGACACGGCAAAATTAGTTGCTTACATTATCTATGAACACATTCACGCACGGTATAATGTATACACTCCCTTCTGTGCCGTGTCTGGCACTGTGCGTGTCTGCATCGCACGGTGTCGGTAAATGTGAATAGACCTTTAATCATTTTAAATTCAATGCGGGAATATTAAATAAAATTCCCAGGAAACGCATATTAATTTTCCAACCCCTTGTCATCACTAACCATTCCCGCTTCGCTATCGAGCTTTTTGAATGGAATAACAATAATTCACGTACAATTACGCGTTGCGCAGATGTGAGCTTAAAACAATAAACGGGCTGTCGATAGCAGCCGTATTCACCGCGTTTTAAAATACGGAGGCTCGCCTTTGTGCGCGCGCACCTGAATAGCGTAGCAAAGCTCCAAGTAAGGGTCGTAACTCGTAGCACGACTACTTGTTACGTTCAATCTCATTTTGAACTAGACATTAAATATGAAAAGTTATAAAGTTACCACAATGTCTCATTGCAGAAGTTATTATGCTCTGCGGTTTGGGTACATACATTGTTGAACATTCAGCTTTCATATATCGTGAACTGCGGATCTTCTTTAATACACTCTTACAATGTACTTTTGTGGGTTCTGTGCATAAACAGAATGAATCCATCTAATAAAATTGTAATCATATGTCGTTTCATACATATCTCTATTTATTTGATCTACTCAATCATTCCATGTCTTATTCGGGCTTCCCCGAATTCTTCTATCACTCTCTTTCCCGTCATACATTCTCCGTTCACTCAATCTACAAGTTCAATCCATCTAAAGGTCCCTTTCTTAATCTCATTCATTACGTTCATCAGCTTTATACTCTTTTCGAATGTCCAAATTTGTAATATGGTTATACATTGTTTTATGCCTTCTTCTATGCCTTACTGTCATATATTGGAGTAAGTATCAGCATCCCATTGTGAACCGCCAGCCTCGCTTCTTTAAACAACTTTTCATTAGTGACCTGAGTGTCTAGTGATCCATTAACGGAGTTCCCAGCATTCACATTGCTTCCAATGTCCATATCAACTTTTCATTAGCGACCTGAGTGTCCAGTGATCCATTAACGGAGTTCCCAGCATTCACGTTGCTTCCAATGTCCATATCAACTTTTCATTAGTGACCTGAGTGTCTAGTGATCCATTAACGGAGTTCCTAGCATTCACATTGCTTCCAATGTCCATATCAACTTTTCATTAGCGACCTGAGTGTCCAGTGATCCATTAACGGAGTTCCCAGCATTCACGTTGCTTCCAATGTCCATATCAACTTTTCATTAGCGACCTGAGTGTCCAGTGATCCATGAACGGAGTTCCCAGCATTCACGTTGCTTCCAATGTCCATATCAACTTTTCATTAGCGACCTGAGTGTCTAGTGATCCATTAACGGAGTTCCTAGCATTCACGTTGCTTGCAATGTCCATATCAACCTTTCCATCTCACGTGAACTTATTTTCCAAATTCACAAAATCATCCACTTGCTCCAAGAGAATAGTACGCAATGTTTCCTTACTCTACCTTTTTAAATCCATGACTTTGGACTCACTCACATTCATTATTAACTCATTCCGCATACTTACTGACTTCTTGCAGTCTGCATACTACGAGAGACTAAGAAAATCTTTAGCAAAAATGCTTCATACAAGTGCATTTTAATTTTCAAAAGAAAAGGCTTTTTGTCTTTACCGGATTTGGAACCCGTGCTATATAGTTCCATACGCAGGGAGCTTACCGCTCTATCATGAAGTTCGAGCCTGTATGTATATATCGATTCTCAGACCCTTTTCGAAACCCAAATGAAGTTTATGTATATTTTAATTAACTGGTTTCCAGGGATTACTCCAATAAGTGTATTAAACTCTTTTTGCGTCTGATTTCCACTTTTTTTTGCAACACACTGAAAATAAATCTTTCACCAAGAATCAGCGTTTTTACAAAGTGCTTCTTTTTTAGTCAGAATATATTTGATGACTAAAAAGGACGCAAAACCCAATACGTCTTGAACGTGATTTAATTTTTTTTTCATTCCATTCGAGAAGATACTAAATATATTTTATCGTTTGAGTATTCGACAATCTGTGATCTTTGGATAGAAATATCGAGAGCACTTTGGCATCCAGTAATCCAATATATTTATTTTTTTCTTGTACGGCAATAAAGAATACCAACGAAATATATATTTTAAAATGTAATAATAATAATTTTATTACAGAGTAACATTATTAACGCTTACATTTTACATAGGATGTAACAAGACGTACCCGGTAGACTTTAATCGGCAGTTCCTGGCAGGCTTATTTTATTTATTTATCTGAAAATAGAACACATGTTCATTGGTTACATGTATTGTAATATGAACGTAATATATACATATAATTAAGAATTACAAATCAAACTTTATAAATTACGACATTAAAAATTGCACTTTACCTATTTCGTCATTTCAAATTAAAATTTCAAAACATTTTCCGCTTTTATATTGGCCGATATTTCTTGGAAGATCTTCATGGTTCTATATAGTAATTGGTTTTGCTCTTTTGTTTTCTTTCGAAAAGAAAGTTAAATATTATTTTTAAAAATTCCTATGTGGAATTTTGGTTTCCGGACACTTTTTTTAGCCTAAAAATATTTTTTTAAATCACTAGATATTGGGCAGTTAAGGTCGGGTCTAAGTAACAATATGTGAACATTTTCACTGGAGAACAAATGACATCGACATTTTGTTATTCCAAAAAAGCTCAGAAGGCACGTAGTTTATCAGTGGTATACCGACTTACCTATATTAAAAAAAAAAAAACTTTTTTCACCGAAAAATACACAAAACCTTTGGGTAAAAATTTGATTAAAACATTTAAGTTGAATTCGTAACGGCCTTATTCCTTTTGTACTGGTTATTTGTTTGATATACTATTAACATTTCAAGGTGAAATATTTAAATTCATTACGTCTTTACAAATACTTTGAATTTAGATCGTCAAAGGCACCAGGAACGTCGAATTCAGGTCATGTAACTGTTCAAGACAGATTTATTATTTATTAATTACCTACGTTATTAAACTTTTTTTAAATGTTATAGAAAATTTATGTTTCCCGTTTTTTTAAGGGTGCAAGGTATCGAAACTAATCAATTGCGTTTATAAAAAAAGACCTACATATCGACCCCTTGGAATAAAAGGTTCCATCTGACGCACCAATTTCATGCGATAATGGGTTCTGGAGAGATCTATTTTAGAGGTCATTATCGTATAAAAATGACGTATCAGATGGGACCTTTTTTTCCAAAGGGTCGATGAAATGATGTATCACAGAAAAAATACACGACAATCGGGGAGATGAAAGAAACTAGTCGAAAATCGTACTGCAAATAGATAAAGCCAAACAATTCAAGATATAGCTAACGAAAGAGAAAGTCCTTTTTCGACATATATTGCTTTCTTTAAGTCGTGACCAGGGTACCTACTTAAATGTTCCTAAAAACATAGATGGGGGTTGGTAAATCCGTAACTTATTTATAATGTTAATAAGGTCATTATTTTTAGTTTTTACATTTCAAAGGCGCCAAGATTTTAGTTGTTCTAGACGTCATTTGGCTCTGTTTGGACTGTTCTTTTCTAAAACACGATTTTTTCTGCTTTATTTTGTACACGAGCGTGGGAGGAAAATTCATTCATTTTACAAAGGTCGCGGCAATGCTTGAACAATTTGAGAAAACGTATGACTAGATTCAACATGGGGAAAATGTTTGCTGTCTATGAACATAAATTTATTCTGACTTATTCTGTCTTTCTTCGCCAAATCAGACATGGATGTGTGCTTTTACTTATCATTGGACTTAACGCGCTGCAAGTTAATTCAATATTGTGTCGATAGGAGGAGCATAGTGACAATAATACTGATCGAATAAATGTAAATTTTAGGCACAGGAGATATTCAAAACAGGGATTAAAACTTAATATAAAAATAGATCCACTAGCGAAAATGCCTTTTTTGTGACACAAGAACGATAAGATTGTCAAGAATTATAATTATTTCAACAAAGTATCGCCTAACATAACAAGGGATTGCCTTTATTGGCTTCAATGCCCTGAAAGAATAGAATTCAAGATTTGCTTAACAATCTTCAAAGCACTCCAGGGAAAGACACCAGCCTATATATCTGAACTATGTGTCCGACAAGACCCAGGTGATAGACAGCTTTCTTTGAGGTCAGCAGATTTTAATACTGCTAACCGATTAGTTGAAACCTCTCGATCAAATAAACCTGTCTACTTTCGACGGCCTCCATGGTCGAGGGGTAAGGCTCTCGACTACGAATCCGAAGGTCGCGAGTTCAAATCCCGGCGTGCACAGGTAAATTTTATTTAATTAATTTGTGTTGTTTCACAATTAATTCATTTAAAAATAATATATAGTATATTTGCGCACGTTCCAGAGTGGAAGATACTCTCAGTACCGCCCTGGTGAAAGACCACCATTCAGAAATTGAAACGTTACTTGAAATGGCTTTTAGCCGTGTTTGATGACCAGATCTGAATAGCCAGGTATTTCCCCTTTTCCCCACCTTCCTCTCCCCTTTCTCCTTCCCTCCCCAATACCTTCAGCCGCACAACATTCACCAATTGGGAATGCCATAGTCTCGCTGGCTCCAGACGGTTGGGAGCAGTTGGGACTGTCGTGCGGTATTCATATAAAAATAAAAAAAACTACGATCACGCTTTTCGTATATCCGGCCCGGTCATCTGGAATAAGCTTCCCCTAAATATTGCTAACATCCAGAATTTATCAGAGTTCAAACGGGTCTTAAAAACCCTATTGTTCAAAAAATCCTATCCAATATAAAACATAGCTTCATGTACGTAGAAATATGACGGCCTCCATGGTCGAGGGGTAAGGCTCTCGACTACGAATCCTAAGGTCGCTGGTTCAAATCCCGGCGTGCGCAAGTAAATTTTATTTAATTAATTTGTGCTGTTTCACAATTAATTTATTTAAAAATAATATATAGTATATTTGCGCACGTTCCAGAGTGGAAGCTACTCTCAGTATCGCCCTGGTATATATACCACCATTCAGAATTGAAACGTTGCTTGAAATGGCTTTTAGCCTTATTTGGTGACCAGATCTGAATAGCCAGGTATTTCCTCACCTTCCTTCTCCCCCTCTCCTTCCCCTCCCCAATACCTTCAGCCTCACAACATTCCCCAATTGGGGATGTCATAGTCTCACTGAATTCAGACAGTAGGGAGCAGTCGGGACTCTTTTGCGGTATTCATATAAAAAAAAAATTGAATATCAGGCCATTTTTTTTTTCTTTGGTCTTCCATAGCTTATTTAGTTGCGGTTTTCTCCTCCCTGTTATTCAATGCCCTTAGTATCCAGTTAAAAACCATGTATATATTGTCATATAATATTACCTTGCTCTGTTGGTTTTTGTACCTACTTTATATTTGATTATTTTCACCCTAGCTTCTAAATTGTTACAGTATAATACCTAAAATGTTCATCTAAGTAAGTCTGCTACTGGTGAATATTTTGAATTGTGGTTTACATGCTATCATCTATATATGTTATCTATATCTATATATGTTATCATCTAATTATATTAGGTTAGGTTATTTTGATATTTGTACTTTACATTTGATTATTTATACCCCTAGTTTATTCTAAATTGTGCATGCAAGTTATTCTGCTGCTCATACGTATTTTATGTCATAGTTTTAATTTGCATATACTCGTATACATAGAGAGCGCCAATCCAAAAATACCATCATGCTACGGTTACATGGATGGAGTCTCCCTTGATGGCTCTTTGGAAACGGGAAACCATCAAATATCCACCATAAACTTGTTAATTTTCATTTTCTTTCTTAGTGAATGAACTTATTTTGCGTATTTTACTGAGTAATATTTTTCTTTTATTTTTTTTCTTCCTCTTATTTTACGTACTTATTGTTATTTTTTGTTTGTATTATTATCACTTATGGGAGGTATTGTATTGCACTACCCCTCTATACCTTCTGGAATAAAGAACTATTATTATTATGTACTTTAATAACAGATATATTATATTGGGTTAGGTTAGTTAGTCTAAAGTGCACTTAAGGTGAACCTTCACAAAACTGAGGTATAGAAATTAACTCTTATTATTACAATAAAGTAATAGCATCGACGCAAAATAGGAATTTCTCGAACAGCAACAAAAATGATCTAAGGTCATCGCGATATACAAAGAGTCACTTCAAGCAAAGCCGAAAAGTGTTTGCTCGACAATATTCAATACCTAAAGATACAGTGTTAAGAGACGTACCTGACCTAAAATAAAAACACTGACTTAAAATAATAATAAGCAGTGATTCCTGACCTTATTAGAAGTAAAAAAACAAAACCAAAAACAATTTGGTCTCCGGAAATCATTTTTTGTATTTTAATTCATCTAAAAACATAAGGATGCATTCGACAGTTAGGGTTGAAGAGGGGTATGAACAATTATTCGGCTGAGTTACCAGTGACATATGTGAAAAATATTTTTTTTTTGGTACTTAGAAAAAAATTACAATCAATGTCAGCGGTGACAAAATTCCATTTTTACAGTTATTCCACACAGGAGGCCCTGGGGGTAATAATTCCCCAAAGGCCTATATTAACTTTAGGGATGCTATATGGAGGGTTTTTTAGAGGATAGGAAGGAGTGGACTTGGGTCTTGAAGTGACCCACATGTTGTGGTAGCGAGAAAGTACAGAGACCGGCTAATCATTCCACAGCCGACCTGTTGAACACAAGAACGAGTTGTAGAAGCGACCCGTTCTTATATGACAAATGTCAACCGTATACAAATATTGGGCGCATGTTTAGCGTATTTCCCGACTGTGGACTGCTGTCAAAGGGACCAATTTACATATTTTACATCAAATAAGGTAAGAAATTACCGGTTGTCAGATACGTCTCTTAACATCCTGTATTTTAAACATCAAAAAAGTATTTTAAACACCTCTATTTAACCCTGTTTTTAACATCAAAACGAATTTTAAATAGTTCTATTTAACCCTGTATTTTAAAAATCTAAAAAAGTATTTTAAACACCTCTATTTAACCCTGTATTTTAAAAATTAAAAAAAAAATTAAACAGTTCTATTTAACCCTGTATTTTAAAAATCTAAAAAAGTATTTTAAACACCTCCATTTAACGGTGTGTTTTAAACATCGAACAAGGCAAAAAAAATTGTGTTTATAAGAAACAGCAATAACTATCGAACGGTGAGTTCTGGCATCGTGAAATTGACAAAGCATGTTCTGTATAAAATGCAATAGTTCAGTGGGCAACGTCCCTTCCACCATTGAAATATAACTAAAAGATTTACTGAAATGAGATAAAACAGATGGGACTGAAAAAAAACAGAAGAAGAGAAGAGCAGAATCTCGGGGACATCGTTAGTAAAGAAAGTTAACTGTAAATATTACTCTATTCTTAAATTGACAAAATTAATACTAAAATACACATTATATGGAACCCATCGGACTGATTCACCCTCCTTCGTTTGTTGATTTTTTTTTCAAATTACTTGTAATAAAACCGGTTTGAGAGTTTGAAATCTAAATTTAACTCCGTATAGAATACCACTTGAAACTATTCGCGTGGTACGTCAGCAAATAGGTTCCTATAACCCGTACCCGAACAGGATTGTTTTTTTCCATACATACTCGTACAAACTGGCCGCGTTATTTCCTCGAGCTTTCCCTCCGCCCAACTGAACGTAGGCGAAATTCCTCGCCCACTACAAAATCTTTACTAGTACTAACTGCGCCCCGTACCGAAATTGTCAAATTTTCTCGACAGCGGTTTCGGAAAAACCGACACTTTGTATAAATGATTAACTAACTAGGGCATATAAACTTATCGAAAACATTGATGATCGAATTTTTTCTACGCAGTGGTAAAATTTTATTAAATACTCTATCTTGTGATATTGTCCTCTTCCCCGTGTGAAATAGAGGCAGTCTATTTTTACGGAAGATTAGAAAAAATATTAAATAACTTGAATATCTAAACCACAAATTAAATTTAATATTTTAACTTGCGTTAATTCGACAAAAAAACTTAACCATCCTACGCATAATGCAGTCAGCTGTTCAAATATCGTGCAGCTTGTTGAAAAAAGATTGAAGAAAGTTGACAAATATTAGTTACTACCTGGCTTTCACTCAATTTCAGCCATTTTTTTTTCTTATTCAATTAATGTCAATTCTTGAGCCAATAAAATATTTCATTGCCTTGCCTTGGAGTCAAAAAGTCTTCTGTAATTTAGCGATATCAGT
>JAHDVE020001133.1:0-20046 GCA_022606495.2 Halesus radiatus
CTCTTTTCTTACATCCCTTGTATACTTTTTTCGCTTTGTTCCGTTCTTCACTAGGAGCATTGCCAGTCGCTATCAGACACAACCACGCTTTCTTCTTCTCTGAGACCAGTACTTTAATTTCATCATCCCACCATGCATCGCCTTTCTTCCTACCTTGCGTACTTATTCCACATTCCTCTCTAGCAGATTCACAGAGACTCACTTTTATGTGGTTCCATGTTTCATCTATACTTAGACCGTTCATTTCCTTCTCATTCAATCTCCTCTCTACACAACTCTCATACATACTTCTCACAATATCGTTTTGTAGTTTTTCTATTTTGACTCTTGTTGGAGTCGACACCGTTTTCACTTTAGAGCGCCAGCCGCGGAAGAGGTTTACTCTCGACACAACTAGGAAGTGGTCGGTTTCAACCTCAGCCCCTCTGAAGACTCTTGTGTCTTCGGTAACAGCTCTCAACCTAGAGTCAATTACCACAAAATCAATAATTGACCTCTCATTTCCTCTTTCCCACGTATATTGGTGGATACCTTTATGATCGAAGAAGGTATTCGATACAAATAGGTTCCACTCTAAACATACTTCAAGTATTCTGTTACCATTGTCATTCGTTCTTTTATCCCCATACATACCTAAAGCCGATTCAAATCCATCCCGTCTAATTCCCGCCCACCCATTTAAGTCTCCTGCCATTATAATCCTTTCGTTCAAATTTTTTAGTCCCATTACATCTCTAACGCTAGTCCAAAAATCATCTTTTACTTCATCGCTTTCAGAATTAACAGGAGCATAGCACACAACAAACAACACCCTTGTCAAACCGATTTTGAATCGGATCCAAATGATTCTTGGACTTACGCATTCATACTGCAGCATACATTCAACCATTCTGGGAGACAGTAACGCTGCAACACCCTGAGATGCCCTCTCGTCATCTGGCCTACCAGACCAGATGACGAGCGTGTCGCTATGTTGCATCGTGCCGCTTCCCTTTTTCATGCTCTCTGTTATACAAAGTACATCCAAACTTTTGCTTACCATCGAATCACATAGTTCATTCATCTTTCTTTCCATACCTCCTCTGATATTCCACGTGCTAATTCGACATTGTTCACGTTCCGTCCTCCTCTTTCCGCCACCGAAGGGTTGGCGATGTGATGGATAGCGAACCTCATCGACACCTGTGGCGGCCATACCCTTCCTCCTACATACAACTACATATCTAACATAAACATAACATACCTTAACACAATTGCGCTATATAAATCCTTAGTTATTATTATTATTATAATATTTAACTATGCACAACATTAAAATTGTCAAAAACAAAACAAACAAAAAAAACACAATAAAAACAAAACAAAAAAAAATTCTTTAAGGCCCAAAGTTCCACTAAAATAAGGTGTCTTATCACTGCATTTAAATTGTTAATTGTTTTGGAAACACTGGTTTCAGTCCCATGTCATCCTTCCAGACGTAGAAACTTGTAGCGGTGAGGGCTGGCCGGGGCGATGGGGAGCGGTGGGGGGGTAAATACCACTAATATGTACATAAATCTTTGCATTATCATAATACTAGTCAAGTAAAATGTACCTAAATTTATTTGGAAAACTCTTAATTTTGCTGCAAAGTTATATAACAAACTCAAACAAATTAAATCAATTAATAACCACATTAAGTCTAGGAAAACTTGGCTTAAGGAATTATCAGAAAATGAGTAGTATTTTAAAAACATCGTCAAAGGGAATAAAAATACCATACCCAAACCATGAAGTTGAAAACCCTCTATCCAAAACCTAGTTCTACTCAGCCCAGGATCTCCTAGTGAGGAGGACTAAGAGAAGTTTATACATATAAAACTTTTTTGTATGTGTTTCTTACATATTGTGTTCTTAAAATGTCAAAGTAATATAATGATTTAAAAACAAAAATTAAATAAAAAGGTTACTTAAAGGAGATACTTACACATAAGCATTCATGTACCTACCTTCATTGACAGTAAATATTACGCTCCAAAATAACAAAAAATCTTAGATTCCATTTTGCTGAGTGGGTATTTTTACATCAGGCGTGAATTAACGAAAGTACCTTACATGGTTTTAAAATTAGTATCAATGTATTACATCAATCTTATATTACCATACTATAGTATTGATTCATTCTTTATCTACGTAAATATTACCCAAACGAAAGTAACCACTTTTCTCATCACAAAAATTTTTCACACCACTCTCCGCCACTGCACAATCTATCCCCCCTCCCTGTCAGTGGCGGGAATGAAGAATAATGCCGACACGAAACTGCACTCCTGTTGGCATCCCTGGAGACAAGATGGCCGCCGAACGTTGGTAGGTAGGTACGTACCCACACTTCGATACGTTACCGTCGGGGCCCGCAGCTAGCTACTACTACTCGCTGTTACGGGTTCGGGAATGGGGAGCTTTCCAGCGGTTCGGGTATTCCAGTTTTGTAGGGGGTGTTTATTGATTGTGGAATGGGTGCTTCTTATCTTTTATCTGTGTGGAAAGCGTTTCAATTTATAACGTGATTTTATTTTTGGGGATGCCTACCGATTTATTTTGGAAAGTTTGTGAATTTTCATATTTTTAAACTTTATACATTTTTCTAACTACCCGTATAGAATTCATAGATAAATAATTGGTAATATTTGTTGCGTCAGCAGACTACATAGTGTGTATTTTGGGCGCTGGCCATTAAGTCCTCTAATTCCTTGTTTACTCAAGAAAAGATTTTTAAAAATGTTTCCATTAGCCGAGGATTACCAACATTTTATTTAATCTCAATCTTTCTCAAACTAATATCATATTATGAGATCTAATAGTGGCATAGAATCATCGTACATATCTATTTATTACATTAAAATAATATTTTTTTTATATTATACATTTGTTTGAAATATTTTTTAATGACGATGATGTTTTTTCGATATTCGAATATCATAAGAGGACTGTGACATTCGAATTTATACAAATGTTGGCTGAATAATTTATAAATCTTTATTATTGTGTTATTTTCATTACCTAATAAAAATGTTAATCTTGTTACAGGCCTAGTCCTTGTGAGGTTAAAAATTGACTAGTAGATTATTTTTAATTTGAAGAAGCTATAAAATAATTTGTAATGATACCTCATCTATCATGTACAGTGAAATTTTACAAATATATATTATGCATTATTGTAAAACTTCCACTAATAGAAAATACCTTTTTTTAATTATCCATTCGACACTTCATTAGCATAGACAGAAAAATTGGCTTTTTGTGCGAAAATTTCGTCATTTTTACGCGAAAAACGCAATTTTCGAATTTTTGGTAATTTAAAACAAGAAAGCAATATCTTACGTTCTAAATATTTCTTAGTCTACAGTTTTAAAAACAAGCTTGAATAGCCATACAATGGAACTACATGTCGAAGCACCGCGTAATGTCATTATTTTTGTCTAATTTTATAACAAATAATTTAAAAAAATAGTAATTTAATAGACAACATGAATATATATAAAAAAAAAAAGCAAAACTACTGTTAAACAATACAACCATTTTTTTTTCTTAAAAATATCAGAAATTTCTCAAAAACAACGCAAATTTCACAAAAAAATTAAGTTAATTTCACCAAAATAACGTGAATTTCGCCGAAAATAACCATTACACATAACTCCGATTTTCAATAAATATAACACGAATTTTGCAGATCCTCTGGCCAATTGGTCATAAGGGATTAAAGGGAGCTTTCCTCTATTTTTTAATAACATTCAATCAAGCAAAAATGCAATAACGCGTCAAGATTGCTTGTATGAAACAAGTGACGTAACATGTATCAAGGATTTATTTAATCAATTGTAAAGAAGAAATAGTATTACTGATGGAGGAAGAGTACCTATGTGCATAGGTAAAAGGTAATCATAATAATCGTTGTTATTGATCAAAGGTGAATTTAGTTAAGGGGGAAGATGACCTGCCAAAACGAATAAAAACATTAACTGCAGACATGTGTGATCGGCGCTTAGGGTGTCAAGTAATTTACGGGGTGTTCCGAAAGTAAATATGTTAAAAAGTTCAGAAATGTATGCTTTTCAGATACCAAGTTAAACTATTCATTTTGAATGTTTACAATAGTTTTGTCTTCTTAGGTAAAAATAATAATAATAATAATATTGTAAGAAACAAACAGCTTTTAATGCAAATACGTATTCATAGGAAGTTAAACAAATTGTAATCCAATGAAGTTTCTTGTGCTAACATTGGTTAAAGGCAGGTGTTTTATTTAACAAGGGAAAAGGAATGGGGAAGAAGGATGATAGGGTGGGGGCAGGAGAGATTCTCTAGATACATTTCATACTCATGCATCAATTTGTGGTCGTGTGCATTATTTCGGTTCGATATTTGGAAAGGATATTGCCAAAAATGTCGATGCTGTTAAATTGTCTGTTACATTGAGCACAAATGCGGAGAATCGGAGAATTTATCCTAAGGCTGGTGTTGCTAAGTTTGTCTTTATTTTCGTTTTATCTGTGTTTTATGTATTTATTATATACATGCATACATCTTCCTCCCCCTGTCTTACTCGAATCGGGAACCCATCGCATCGACAAAGAGCCATCTGTATCCTGCGCAACGTCATCGGCATCCGTTAATGTTTGACCCAAACTCTCCTCGTACAGAACCTCGGTGTAGTTATTTATTTACTCCCAGCTGGACTTTTACGTAGATTTTAAGAACAAAATATAATGGACATCGAAAAATATACATACACTTTTTAAAGCATAAAGTATTGTTAAATTGATAAACAAATATGTTTAACAATATTTTTAAGCGTTTATAGCAACATAAAATAGAAAACTAAAACAATAATATAGCAAAAATCATTAAAGCTACATTATCCATGATACAATAATTAATTGTAAGATTCATCAAAGTGCTGGTATAGATGACGATTTATTTTATAAATGGAGTCAGCAAATATATCAACAATACGTCCAAACTTATTGAATCATATTGATTAGTGAGTGTGACTGATAGTTGGTTGTGGACGTGTTGCAGACAAATGTGACATTTTGTTTTATGTTCCTCGTTGGTAGATGAAATTTTATAGTGGCGATGATGGCAAGACTGTCAATTAGATGGTTAATGACTGTACAAATAATAAGTCACTTAAATTTAAATAAATTGTTAACTAAATATCAATCGGCATACAGAAGGTTCCACTCAACGGAAACTGGATTACTACGCGTTTTGTCGGATATAACTCTGGCCATAGAGTCGGGAAAGCTGGCACTTCTTTCAGTCTTAGACATGAGTGCCGCTTTTGATACGATTGACCACGATTTTCTTATCACACGTTTAGAAGAATCCTTTGGTTTAAACGGTGGCGTTAAGAATTGGCTGACATCGTATTTAACCAATCGTTTACAAGCAGTGAAGATAGGGCAAAACCAATCAAAATATGCAACCCTTTCATCTGGAGTACCCCAGGGGTCCGTTCTGGGTCCTCTGCTTTTCATCATTTTCACAAATGATGTAGCTAAAATAATAGAATCGTTCGGTCTTCAATCCCACTGCTATGCTGACGACCAGCAAGTTTATTTCTACTGCTTACCAGAAGAAATAGACAGACTAAAAACTCGCATAGCTGAGTGTCTAGAAGCAATAACTCGCTGGATGACCTCAAATAGATTGAAGCTGAATCCGTCAAAAACTGAGTTTCTCTGGACCGCCACAAGTAGACGTCAGCATATTATTGATAACTCCCCAATAAATATTTCGGGAAGTGACATTACTCCCAAGACGTGTGTTAAATTACTCGGTGTCAATCTGGATGCAGACTTTTCCCTTAAAAGTCAAGTAAACAGAACTGTAAGTACAGGGTTCTTTCAATTAAGGCAAATAAAAGCAGTACTTAGAAACCTGCCAACAGAGGCAACTAAACTGCTTGTCAATTCGTACGTTGTGTCACGTCTAGATTATTGCAACGGAATATATGCGAGTCTCCCCAAATACCAAATTAACAAATTGCAATCAGTATTCAACGCTGCAGCAAGACTTATCACCGGCGTATCTAAATATTCTCACATTTCAGAGCATCTCAAAAATCTCCATTGGCTCAAATGTCCTGAAAGAATCCAGTTCAAGCTCTGCTGGATGGTATTTAAGTCACTTAACGGAATGGCTCCGGCTTACTTATCAGAACTGTGTATTCCCGAAAATACCAACTCACGACAGTCTACCCTTAGGTCAGCAGCGTCATCAGCTATCGGCAGGTTGAAGGAACCAAAGCGCACACCTAATACTAAGTTCGGTGATCGTGCTTTCGGAGTGTCAGGACCTAAAGCCTGGAATGAACTGCCGCATGACTTAAGAATTATCAAAGACTCAACAGAATTCAGAAGTAAACTTAAAACACATCTTTTCAGACAATCGTATCCATAAATTCACCTGTAAATTGCTTAGCTGGGCTGGCCGGTTAGTACTTACCTAAAGTCAAAAAATAAAATAAAAATATAATTAAAAATTCACGCATCGGTGCGCAAATGCGTCCACAGCCCGCAACACTGTAAACATCCAAAGTGTAAAATAAAAAAAAATAAAAAATAAATAAATAAAAACGTTAATATTTATTAAAAGCTTCTTACGCCCAGTAAAGTAATTTTATAGATATTTTCGAGTCCTAAAATTCATTTTATGAATACTTTTCAGTCCTAAAAATTAATACCAATAATTCAATAAATACCATCTCTTCTTGTGCCACCAATCATCTAATAAATGTAACATCAATAGAAAGGGAGAAACAAATAACCATGTAAAACTATCATCTCTATAATTAAATTTTCTAAAACTGTGTTCATCTGAAGCGACCTGCCAGGTAAGTATGTTTTTCTGTATCTGTCTGTACATAATTAGTTAAGAAATATTTGTACAGCGCCCTTGAGATGATTTTTCACAAAAACGGCGCTATACAAGTCATCCAACTATTATTATTATTATATGTAATAAAAATAGGTCCGAAATAATTCTTCTGTCAGACAGCGTAATCAGATGCAATCGATTCTTCAAACTTACATAATTAATGTTTTCAATTAGAACTTTGTACTTAAAATTTATATACCTAAGAAATCTGTACTGAACTCGGTCGATAGTGTTGGAGTGTACTTTGGTGTGTAATTAGTATTGTCACTGTTCTAATTTACAATGACACCATCTTACCAATCCAGCATAACTTGTAAACACTCGCTCGAGTCGCGTTTTATAATTTACCTGTAATACAATACCATCTGTCCGAGACAATAAAGGTACTTATTTTTGCAAGTTTAGCTCTCTTGAACAATTTTGTTAGGAAATCTTGCTTGTTTGATTAGTGAATAAAAGATTTGGAGTAAAACAATTTTTAAAAGCTTTTTCAATGACCGGAAAATTATTTTTTTATAAAATTTTCATCATTTTTTACATTGAAGAGAGTAAGGGAAGGGAAGAAAATAGGGTGAGGATGGTGGGGAAAAAGAAAAAAAAAATAACGCAATCCAAGCCAGACTTTCCCCTTTGCCAGAATATTTTGAAGAATTTTGAGCGAACGCTAAAAAAAAACTGTGATAAACCTATACAAAATCATGTGCAGATTCTTACCGCTCGAAAAACTCTATATCTCTTGTTATTTATAGGAATGACGTTCAGGAATGATATATATCGTATTGTAAAATTTTTTTGTACAGTGCCAGGGAAAATTTCTCCCTCTTCCTGTGTCAACTGTGGATAGAGGTGCATAAATCTGGAGATAGTCTTCTCTACCCAGTGAGCGGGCTGCCTATTGCTACTGTGGGGCTTTTATTTTATTTTTTTATTTCAAATAATTGTAAATTGTGTTTAATGTGCTAGTGGCGCTTGCTGATATATATTTAAGCCCGCTAACTAAGGTAAGGATATAAGATAGAATTTGGGCGGAGACGGAGGGGGTCGGTGCTGGGGGTCCAGCGGCCGAGGTTGGATATAGAGGGATTCGAGTTCGATTCTAATTTGGAGTAAAATGTTTTGGCCAAATCTATTATATGTTTTCGGAGTGGAGGAATTTTCGAGCCCGTGTTTATTACGCTATTCCTGACGAACCGGGGGCTTTTGGTGAATCGTCGGAGCAATGCATTTTGGAATGATTCTAGTCTTTTTGTATTTGAAGTAGCCCATATGGGTGATGCGTATGTTAATTTTGGTCGAATTGTTGATGTGTAAATGAGAAGTTTGTTTTTTAGGTTGAGTTTACTGTTGTAGCTGATAAGGGGATATAATGCGTTTGCTGTTCGTCTCGTTTTTGCTAGTGTTTCGTTAATGTGTGTGTTCCATCGTAGTTTCCGGTCAAGTGTCACTCCTAAGTACTTGGCACTTTTTTGCCATGGTATGACTTTGTCGTACATTTTGACGTGACCCATTTAGGAATGATCTTTTTGGAAACTGTTTCTATTTAGTCACCTTAAAAACCAATTTATTTTGTAAATAACAATAACGATAATGGCGACGAAATCACCAAATTTACACCCAATGACTGTATTACACCGTTATGTCAATATTTACACCGTAAATCCAAACATCATTACCACCCTGTATATTTTCTAACCCATTACACTCCGCGCCCCAATGTGCGTGGCCACGCGACCGCCGCGCATCCGCCGCGTGGCGTCACCTGGTCCACGCGGCCGGCGCGTGACGAGACGTGATTGCGCGCCCCACGCTGTGCCGAATAAAGGTGCAGTTATTGAAAAACAAATAATACAAAGTATGTATTGCTGCAGGTATGTTGTATCGCTGTTTATTATTTTATGTAGATGGGAGATGGGAACAGGGCGTATGGGCATCACGCCGTTTCAATAAATCATCTGCCATTTTCAGTTTGCATTAAGTCGTCGAACGGAAAAGGGGATGATTTTCAATAAAAAAAGTAGGCAGGAGCTTAATTAATTGTCTATTTTTGACAGACGTTCTGGGGGAAGCTTGGGATTATTGCAACAGTGAGGAGTTTGAAAGATTAACCGGCTTACAGGCAGATCATTTTACTCTGCAGAAGTCCAACGATACAGTACACCAATACGCAAGCAAGAATCCCTTTAAAATGATTCTACTATACTTCCGAATAAGTTTTGTATACTAAAATTTACTGTACCGACTTTAAATCTAAGTTTATCATTAGTTTTTTTTTTTAATCAGTAAATCTGTTTGTTTAATAAGCTAAATGTTCTGTGAATATTTTCGTGGGTGATTTTTAGTTCATATTTTTATTTGTATGTTGAACGTAAAATATACAATAGAAAAGAGTAGGTATTACACACTATTGTCAAAAATATAATGCAACCATCAATGCATTTGTAGAATTGGCTTGGCTATCGCAGTTTTCTTTGGTAAATATCAACTTTTTTTTTAAATATATTAACACAATTTGAATTTTTTTATGCATAGCTGCCAAAATTAAATCTAACCATTATTAAAAAAATGTATTGTTCAAATTACTACACAAATGAACATCAGTAAAAATTTATACAAATGAAATTGTGAGGAACGAAAATTATATTTGGAAATTGGTGAGAAATGAAAACAGTTTTTGTTGTGTATATGTACACGTGTACATGTTTTTTGTATTGTTTCTTTTTTTACTGTCTTTATGGTCTTTGTAGACATAATTTTGTAATAGGAACGACAACATGTGTGTTTGTTTTTAATTTAAAATTGTACTCGATTTTGTAATATCTTAGTTTCCATTATTTAATATAGATGGCACTGTCAGTAAGATAGTATAGGAGTGATACCTGAGAACCTCTTAAGGTCAGACAGACAGATAATTACCATTGGATTAGAAGGAGCTTAGCTTCCTGGCTTTCCAAATCCAATATACTGAGATTCCGCGTATCATGTTATTTGTAAATAAATAACGAAGTATATTTATAATCGAAGTTTTATTTTTAACGGATAAAAACTCAGCAGATTCTATTTTATTCATTCGTTAATGATATGTATAAAAGAAAACCGGATGATCAATTTAATGTATTCTCTTTATCTTTCCGTAAATACGCTTTTTTCATGATCGTTCCTAGGATCCTTGTATTTGGTTATGGCTGTTATTAATTGTATATACTTAAAAATACATAAGTAGATAAAACAAAATACAAGCCATAACTCAAAAAGCACAATTTTCTTCAACCAATACTTAACGTTATAGTTTGACAATACAGCGCGGCGTGGCGCTCCGTTAGCCGCCGTATAACGGCTTCTAAACGGCCCATTCGTGTGATCCCTGCAAGCCGTTTCCTCGTTACAATATTATACAACTACGTCATCGGGGTATAATTTTGTGGAGGCTGCAATAATCGCTTTGAATACAAAAAAAATGCTAACTAAAACTAACGACATACAGATAAAACTTATAAGTAAATAATATTAATAAGATAAAAAAATATAAATGTCAAAAAGGTTGCACCAACTTATTGCGTATATCATGACATGAAATGACTCGAAAAATTACATAATTTTTCTTTTCAAAATTATAAATGACCATATAGAATCTTTCCTCTTGGTGGCAATCGCAATTAATATCGACCACCCTCTAAGAAACCCGAAATTTTATATATTCCTTTCCAAATAACCAACTCAATCTTCTCCCAACCCACTTTAGTGGCAGGATTCCGGGTATATTTGGCGGTAGCCCCCATAACTTTAGAAAATATCTCAAATATCTTATTTTCACTTGATCCAAACAATGTTTCCTTAATGAGTCTAGTTTTTGGACTGTTAATTCGTGGTGGAATTCCATTGCATTAGAATTGAAATTAAAACACTTTTGTACTTTGTTCCACTTATTTATTTTCACCCTCACAAACCTTTTTAATTATATAAATATATATACATTCATTTGAATTAAAAATATTTAATTACTATGTAACCATCATTCATAATTTTAATATTAAACATTATAATTACCTATATGTAATTTAAATTAACAAAAAAAAAAAAACATTCATTATATAGAGACAATGTTGTGTACTCCTGCCTAAGTTTGTATAAATACCGTAGCATGATGAAACCGGTCCTGGTGAAAATAAATAACTGGAACAAAGCACAAATATGTTTCCTTGTTATTTTTTTAACGTTTTGTTATACATCGCTATTGGACGGCTGTCATTTATTCTTTTCTTATTTCTTTTGTATTTTTTTAAATATTAATCCCCTGTCTGTGGTATACATTAAAAATAAAATAAAATAGAGTACATCGAAGAATAAACTAACGAAAAGTCCAGTGTGTGCTTTTTTGAGATATCAACTCTGCACACAATGCTCTGAGGTATTTGGCAATGTCTTTTCGGAAATGAAAGGTAAATAAAAAAATTTGGGAAGTCAACCTGGTTTATTCTGTTGAGGGTAATGCCACCCGTGTACAAATATTGGGTGCACTTTTGGCGTGTATCCCGGCAGGAAAGAGACCAATTATGCTTTTTCTTCGAAACACCTTCAAATGAAATACTAGTACAACAACGTGATGCTAATAACGATGTTTCTTGTTCACAATAGTTTCTTGGTTATCTGAAACAAGGTGTAGGCGTATCTTTCTTCTCTGATAAGACTTCTTAAAATGTACTACTTACACATATATATATTATTTTCCAACCAATTGACAAATTCGGAAAAAGACAATTTTTTTGGTTTCTTTATTAAAATAATTGTATAATTTAGACAGATGAGACACTTGTGGGGGATTTTTTCCTAATTTTTTTAAGAAAACCAATATTTAGATGAATCCAAATTAAACCTCTTGATAGGTGAACAAATGACAATCTCTTGATAAATGGTACATTTTTTTTTGTGTTTTTTTTTTACCTTACTTAATTTTATAAAAAATAAATTACAAAAAAATATAATGCAAAAAGTCCCGATAAACTATTTTTTTGTAATTTATATAACGGGAGCTTGTTATTCAAAACTTTATTCTAAATTACATTAAGAGAATTGCTACAAACGAGGGATCGAATTTTGATAACGTCTTCTACCTACTGAAAGTCTGTTTGCCCCAGCCACTTTTTCCAGTCCACGTGACAGAATAATAATAATAACACACGGCACAAGACAAATCAAGGTATCCTTCCCTTCATACATCCCTGAATTTCTCCCTTGTATATCCGTTGGAACGTTGCTTATATGCTAACGGCCGTTATTGAGCCGTTTCGTTATACCGAGGGCGATAAGTTTAGTGTCGATACGTCGTTACGGCCGTTTAAAGGGCGTTACGACTCGAGGTTTAGGGAAGCGAACATATTGCTAATGCCACGTATCGATATTTTCCTTTATCCCCAAATACATTATATATTTTTATTTATACATTACGTTCAGAGTGGTATTAGTAAGAAAGTGCCTATTATTGACTGGTACTAATAATAATAATAATATAGTGCATATAGCGCCGTTTTTGTGAAAAATCACCACAAAGGCGCCGTACAATATTTTTTCTGTCTTATCACTAACTATAATAGACAATTTATTATTACAAACTTATAACTAAGAAATTGCATTCAACAGTTCAACGATCTGTAATATCAAGCTGTATGTATAATACATTTGACCAATGAACGAGATGCCGTGTTAAAATATACATGTTATTAATTTTATGCGCAGGCGTGTAATATTATACAGGACCACACTTACCTGGCAGGTGAATTGGAATAAACACTGTTCATTTACTGAATTTTAAATACGTTTTTACACGCAAAGAACATAATATTGAAAAACATTTATTTGAGGTACTATTAAAGTATTTATATTAATAATTTATTTTTTTCTTGCTCGTCTTGAAAGGAAAAGCATACGGTAGTAAGGCAGTTTTGCAGATTTTATCAATGAATACCTCTAGAGGTTTTATGACAGCCAATCTCCGATGTGACTATGAGAATATGGTTATGAAATAAAAAGAAAGAGAAAAGAGATGAGTAAGTGGATGGTTTGAAGGAATCTAGCTCTTCAGATCTCGTTACAAAGCCAATACCAACCTAATTATTCCATAAATATTCCCCTGGAGTATCAGCTGCGAAATCTTACATTTTTATCACTTCTCATAATGCAACCAACAGTGATGATTTCATCGTTTTTATTTTTACTAGCTGATGTGTACCCGGCCTTGCTCGGGATTATTTTTTATTTTTTAGAATAATGAAGTTATGAAGTTGTAAATTCTTGCTTGTCGTTTTACGTGTCATAATTGATTTGACAGCGAAATAAATGCCTTGCGACGACTATTACTATCTCTAAACAAATAAATAATACAATTTTTTTATTTCATTCTAAAAAAAATATTTTCAAAATATATTTATATGACAAAAAGTTCTTATGTTGGTACCTACTTGTGTTTTCAATATTGAAAATATTCTAGCCAAACAAACCGTTTTCTTTTGAATATGTAATCTGCGGCTAACCAGAGTTGTATATCTATGGGCTAACCTCAATACAACATGGCGGGTTTAATGTTTTTCATACTAATTTTTAAACGTTATAGCAACAGTTTTACATATTGGATTTCATTAAAACTACTCATTAAACCTTTTCAGCACTAATAAGGACAAACTGTGCTATTTTCAGCGAAACCGTCTAGTAATTTTCGAGAAAACCAAGTGCAGACAGACAAACTTTCATTTTTTATATATTAAAATAATACAATTTCAGAGAAAATCCTTTAAAATATATGTTAAAAAAATCAATTCGCATATCTCGGGCAGCTAGAGGCGCTACTGTAGAATGTTAGTATCTAAATATAAGAATGATGTATCTCAGAAGCTGGACGTATTGTCTGTTCTTGTGATATTTATTATAAATCACAATATACATACACTACATAATAAATGCAGTAATTTAACAATCGGTAATATGAAACATACTAATTCGTAGAATTAACAGTGTACAGCAGTCCTCTACGCCGCTACGCCAGTCGTGGCAAACCCGGCAGTGGGAGCCTGTAATATGTAGCCTTCCCAAAAGCCTACTTTATACATGCACTCACCGCCCTTCCCCTTTCTTCTTTCCCTCCCCTACGGTTGTTGAGTAATAAATTTCTCCGTCATAATCCCGGCGCGAGGCGGGGGATGAAAGCTAAATTCAGGAATTACAAGGCTTTTTCCGGCTGAAATGTATTTGTACCGTTGGATGGTAGCAGGCAGGTTTTAGCGGTGGATACCACATAGAAGCTGGTGGAATTTGGTTTATGTAGGATGAAAAATAATATTTGAATGCAATTTATATCACACGCTTTTTTTTTGTCAAAATTATTATTTCCTAGATCACGTGTGGTGGTATAGTATTAAAAATAAATATATTTCTATAATAGTGGAATTTAAATGATACTTGAAAAGGATTTTACTGTGTTTGTTGACCTGATTTGAGTAACTGGGTACATCCCAAACTTCCTTTTCCCCGTCTCCTTTCCTTCCCCACTACCTTCAGCCTCACAGCATTGGCGTGCTCTGTGAACAAATGTGTTCTATGTGTAGTTTAGATTTATAATAATTATAAATATTTGAAAATCACCCTTTTATCACCTATCGCTGATTGTTGATTCCAACTGAATAAAAGAGCTTACAAGTATTTTTTTCTAATCGTTTATTATAGAGTAGGCCCAGCTTTTTAGTCTTGCTTACTCTACAACATGGACTGCACGCCACTGCCTCACAGCATATATGGGGAGGTCATAGTCCCCGTGGCTCCGGACAGACATATGCAAAAAGTATGTTTCTTGTGGTGAAACAGTATTAAGGCTGAACGATACATAATACGGGGTCACAGAGGCCGGTAAATTAAATATTTTTGAAGAAGCTAACAGTCCACAATAGAGTGCTGATACCAACCCTGATGTATGGTAGGGAGGTATGGAACTGGCAGAAGTAGACTGAATGCTGTAGAAATGAGATCTCTGAGGCGAATGTGTTGTAAAACAATCTATGATCGTGTGAAAAATGTTGAGATTCGTAAAGAATGCAAGTCTGATTTAACCGTAATGAGTAAGATTAAAAAGGGGACGATTAGATGGTTTGGGCATATATAGCTAATGAACGAAGAAAGGAGTGTAAGAAGAATATATGACGCGAATGTGAATGGAAGAAGAAACCAAGGAAGACATGGCACGATCAAGTGAATCAAATACATTAGGCCGGCCATTTCAGAAGTCGGAATAACGTAAGAGAATGTATGAGGCGATGTATGAATGTGAATAAAGCAAGAAGTGTATGCCAAGACCGAGTTGTTTGGCGGTCCGTCCTCTTTGCCTACCCTTGCGGTTAAACGGCGTGATGGTTAGTTAGTAAAAAAAAAACAAAACGCTTTTAACACGTAATTCTTTTAAAAATTAAGATGAATTATTGTTTGTTGGCGAGTATACGAGTACACACCGAATATGAAATTGAATAAATTGTTAAGTTACTTGAAGGACTTGAGTTTTAAATTTATACACCCGTCAACAAACAATTCATCTCAACATTTAAGAGCATAGAACACAATTTTTTTTTCTAAAATATTTAAATTATTGCCATCTGTGAGCGCTTCGTTTAACCTTAAACATTTAAGAATACCATCTCTGTGTTGTACCTACTTATATTTTGTTGCATTTTATATCGTGGAATTAGAATTGACCCACACAGAATACTTAATTTATAATTGTGTGTATTGGTGCATATATGTACCCATACACTTCCGACAGTTATGTCCTTGCGACATGTCACTGAGAAAGAGGCTTTTATCTTGAACACCCTACTTATTGTTTTTAGCCAAAAGGGGACACCAAATTTATACGATTTTTATATGAAAAAATTTACAGTTTTTCAACAAGTTTTACAGCTATTGCTAATATTTTGATATTTTTATAATTTTATTTAAATTTATATTATATAATTGGAGTCTAGTACCTCTATAACACAACTCTTATCCTATTTTCATATTTTTTCCAAATTGTGTACATTGATCACAACACGCATATATATACCTATATTGTTCTATTATTCCGGTACACTTGAATGATGATTGATATTTATCGTTGTATTATAGTGTTGAACTAAACTCCTGCTGACAAGCTACTTGTAGTGGCTTAGCGGGTGCAAGTTCCCATTGAATGTTATTAATATTTTACAATAAAATAAAAATAATATTAAAAAAATCAAAAAGTTTTACGGTTATTCGAAATGTTAAACAGTGCGGTATTTTGTCAGTTCAAGGGGAAGTTTAATTCAACTTAAATATTATTTGCAGGGAGTTTGAAACGTGCTGTATGTAAGCAATTCATTTTTGTGAGTATTGTGTCAACTCTATCTGTGATGTCCATAACTAGTTACAGATACAAAAAAGCATCTTACAAGGGAGTATAACAACTTGTATAGATGTACAAATGAACAAGTATTTTGACTGATTTATTATACCGACAGTTAGGCGCTTTTCCGCATGACAGCTATTTTGCCTTCCGAAAGCTTTGTCCATCTTTTCCATGGAGACATATTGCTACACCATTTTCACATTTTTGACGTCTATGATAATATTTTTTTAAAACAACTGCAGTAGAACCCACAAAATATAAGGTAATCACATCTTTCAGAGTAATATGTGATTCTCTGTACCCTTCACTACTACCAAGACCTTATTGTGACAAAGTTCTATCCACTGCTAGAACCCGAGGATTTTTTTTATTATTTTAACAAATGGGTGCATTTTTTTCCTACTTGCAAGAAACCTGCAAATATAAAATTTATCCGACATTTTTTTCACGACCTATAATATAATAATAACGCCTAGAAGAAATAATAAAATATTAAACATAAAATTTGTACCTAATTATTTTATGCTAACAACCGACAACGGTGAGTACTGGTGACGGACGTATCAATTCGTCCGGCTGGAGAGGTCAAAGGTTCTCGGCCTCTTCAGAATCAGCCCAACACGCAGCTGGTGGACGGACTCATCCGCCGCCACTACCTGGACAAACATGAACCCGGGCACCCCTACTAAGTCACCAAGCGTAGCGAACCACTTAACGTAATCTATAGCAGAAGTGTAGGTTATCCAATGAATGATTACCGGAGCGGTGCGGGCGGTACCTATCCCCGGCTCCCAAATTGTATAGCTAATCACCCATAAACCTAAAATCAAAATCAGTACAGAACCTTTGTATTCGCTCATCGATCTGTTTGTAGTCCGTAGTACAAGCAATCTAGAATCCATCAACATATTTGACGTACAACTGTACAGCGCAATATTACCAATTTGGGGTTATCAATGTTCCTAATAGGGGCAACAATGCTCCATAACTACTAGCTGGCTGATTGAACGTACAACCTACCTGCCGTGCCTGTATATTGGATGGGAATTGTCAAAGGAAAGCTTTATGTAGGTACCATGTATCGTAGGAGCAGCGGCAATATATTGATAAATGTCAAAGGGAGGGCAATAATTCGACTCTATCTATATATGTATGTAATATACGGGGATGAAAATAATATGTAGCGTGGAGACAGTGCTTGATTTTAACTGGAATAAACCGGAACACCGTTCCAATTTTCGATTTTGTTCGGCGCTAATGCTCCTGTTCGTTAAATATTAAACATTAAATACCAGTAGGAATAAACACCACTTTAAATTTTCTAGACCTCACGTTATCAGTTATAAACAATAAAATAGATTTTAAAATTTACCGTAAACCCACTTATACAGACATAACTATCCATAACACCTCAAATCATCCAACCTCCCACAAACATTCCGCTTTCCACTCGATGATACACCGGTTAGTTACGGTCCCGTTATCAAATGCTAATTTTTCACTAGAACTATCCATAATTAAACAAATTGCAATAAATAACGGTTATCATGAAAACTTTGTCATTAACATACTAAATAAAAAACTAAAAAAAATTTCGTCAAATAAGTTTTTATTCAACAGTTCCCCCCCTAATAATAATATAACAGGCAGTGCAAAACAGTAGTTTGAAATTTTTCCAGAACACTCTATAATTATTTTCAAATGAAGGTTATATCAGTAATAATAATAATTGGATGACTTGTATAGCGCCGTTTTTCTGTAAAATTGCCTCAAGGGCCCATTACAAATAGTACTTGCTAGGGTTTATCATTATTGTGTACAAACAAATACAGACTTACAAATAAGCTTGTCTGGCAGGTCACTCCAGATTTGCACGAACAGGACATAATATTAGAAAACACCTCACATTGCATGATATTGCAGTTACTGTTTAAATCCTATTTGTCATTGACATTATATTTATTAGAAGATTATCGGTAAAAGAAGAGTAGGTATTTATTTGAAATACAATTTTGTTGTGTTAGAATTCAGGACTGGAGAACAGATTTTTAAAATGACAGAAAAAAAGTTTTAAAAAAATATTAACATTTAGAAATATTTATAGTTATTTACAATGTCGCGGAGTATGAAAAGTTTCAAAATTTTCTGTTTATTAATTTAGGTAGGTACTGGTCGGCTAGCTTCGCTATGTAAATTGGGTATTATGCAGTTGTCTTGCGTTTTTCTCAGTTGCTTATGGAATATGATTAGAATAATAAGGAACTCCAGTGAAAAATATAATGGCTTTAAAAAAACATATATTCATATAGACCAGCAAACGCCGATTCTGAATATATAACTTCTATTATATGTAATTAAAAGTAGAATTTATAAATCGTTATTTAAAAGTGATTAAACAGTAATCTCTTCAAAACACCTTGTTATGTTGGTACAATTGCATTTGGAACATCTGACATCAAGCGCGGATTTTGTTTTTTGATTAATATGATAGTTTTAATTTTTCTATTTTGTTTTGTATTTTAAATATGTGTTTTTTTCAGTTTTGGTGAAATTTAAACTTAATTTAGGTGGTTTTAAGCCCAATAATTGTTGTTCAATATGTAAAAAAAACTTTTATTAATAAAAGTTATTGGAGTATTCATGAGCAAAACAAATATCAATACGGATATTATGATAATGTTAATGCTCAATACTATTATTATTCTTCGAGTTAAAGTTTCTTAAAAGGTATAAAATTTAATAACTTATGGTTAGTTACGGTTTACCATGAATAGAATATAAAATTATGTATGGTAAAACTCATCCTTGTTTTGACAACATTCTAACCTCAAAACGGATCATAATCGACCGGCCATGGATTTGGAGCGTTTGAACTATAAAAAAATACTTCAGAAAAAAAACTAAGTAAATTAGTATTTAAGTTTGAACGTCAAGAAAAAAAATAAAAAAATGGACTGGAGTTCCTTATTGTGCTAAAAACGTGTGTTAGAAACAGGTTTTAGAAACGAATGTTACAAACGACATATGTTTTTGACATAGAGGTACTTCAAAATGTAGCTATTGTGCAGTGCTCGGAATAAAAAAAGATACCAACCGGAACGTCGTCTTCCCATTTTGATGGAAAATAAAATCATATTTTTCAATTTCTTAAACAAGCAACAAATTTATACCTTCATACCGTATGGGTTCTTACTCTGTGTCCACCGAGAAACAAGCAAGTATAAAATTAATCAAAAGCTAGAACACAACATTCATGCAAAATTTAGGGAACAGCTATACATTTCATGCTAACTGCAATAAAGAGACGATTTTAGTCTGCTGTCAATTTTGATCATTGATTAATTTTGATCACTGGAATACAATTTAATGTAGAAAGTGAATTAATAAATAATAAAAAAAAATGTCGTAATTATTTCGAGAGAATTAAGTTCCGACGTTTTCAGTTATTTTCTTTTTCAGAAAATAAAGAGAATCTTTTTGGGACATTATTTAGATTTTTTTTTTTTTTTAATTTCACCAAAACTGAAAAAAACACATATTTAAAATACAAAACAAAATAGAAAAATTAAAACTATCATATTAATCAAAAAACAAAATCCGCGCTTGATGTCAGATGTTCCAAATGCAATTGTACCAACATAACAAGGTGTTTTGAAGAGATTACTGTTTAATCACTTTTAAATAACGATTTATAAATTCTACTTATAATTATATATAATAGA
>JAHDVE020001134.1:0-26653 GCA_022606495.2 Halesus radiatus
ATGCGTGAGACTCATATGTTTGCTGATGTTGGTGCAATCGGGCCTGTACATAAGTCAGATGGTGGGCATGATTCGCAAAAAGATAAGGGAATACAAGTAGATGGATGCCAAAAATGTTAAATACAACTGGTTTTCACTAACATCGGATCTTGAAAAACTATCCTTTGTCAAAAATAGATGAAATCCTCGCATTGACTTCATATAACGGTTGTTTGTGTGTTTTTATTTAATTATTGTTTTTTTTAGATATGTATTTATCTATGTTTATATCTCTGAGTTTATTTTTACATTTCTTCCTCTTGCTTATCCCTCAAAATTACTGTCAAACAATAATTTAATTAAATCATATTGAAAAATATTGAAGACTTCAACATTTGATTCTGCTTGTTTCAGGAACTTGGCTCAAGTTTCTGTTCAGCCGTTCTATTTCTGGCTATCAATTGTTAATCTTCCGCTCGTTTTGCTTCTAAAAACAGTATTAAAATACCCATATATATATATTCATATATCAGGACATACCACAATATATATTCATATATAATTTCATATTTTTGGTAAAATATTAAGTCAAATCAATGAACTACCTAGTCTTTTCTTAGTCGCACCACGTATGATGTTTTCGTATATTCTTGTGTTTATTACTAATGCTTCCATCACGAATCCAAATATGACAGCGTTCCTAAAGTACTTCAATGTCAACTTTTTTGTCTTATCCGTAGTTGTCTTAAACATTTCCGGAGTTATTTAGAAGTTGTAAAACTTGCCCCACTTTCCTTCCGATGAGACTTTTGGTTTGTTCGGCCCTTCCTGCTTATTATCAGACATTTGATCGATTGAGAAAATCCACCAATATTTAATATTTTTAAAGTCTAGTTGAATAATTATTTGAATATATATCTATATATATGATAATACTTTACAGTATAATTCAATAGATGAAACAAGAAAAGAAAATTACAAAAATATAATAATCATAAGTAAACATAAATTACGATTGAATAAGAAAAAAAAAGAAATAAACCTTTCATTTCCTTTGATAGTATGTCCTATTACTATTATGTAATTTAACAGGAAAAACTTCTTTCATAATTCTATGTCTTTATCTATATATTATATTAATATAATATATATGTATAGGTATATCGATGACTTCCAATCATATTTTTGTTTTGTAAATAGCGAGCCCTAACTTCTTCAGTTCTCTCTCGTAGTTATTATTGTCCTACTGGTAGAGGTTTTAGAGTTTGGTCCTTCTCCGTTTCTTCAGCTCGATTTCGCCCAGCAATAGTTCCTTTTGGATCAGTTTTTTCTGCTGGATGACTTATTTGGCTTTCTCGTACTTGACCTTGCTATCGAACCAGTTGGTGGTCCTGCCAATTCCCTCGATCTTCTTGACGTATTGCTGCGCATCGAAGTATTTCTCATTGATTTTGATTCCTTTTTCAATGGCTTCCATTTATTGAATATTTTTTCAGGATTTATTTTTATTATTATTATTCGAGTTATTTATTATATTATTATTAATTATAACCTAATGGATTTCATCTAAATATTCTATGAAACAGTTTCAAAAAAATAAAATAAAAATAGCCTAACGTTTAATAATAAATATTGTTTTGATGTAAAATAATGTCTAATCAATATGATTCAAATAAATTGATGTTCTTCTTAAAACGCCAATACTTCACAGAAACGAAATGATGATATTACGCTGATACCTTCAAGCATGGGTAATCATCTCTTTTCGTTTAACTGAATAAAGTTATTAGGTCACTCACTTAAATAATATATCTCCCCTCTGTCTAATATGGGTTGAAGTTAAAATTCTAAAAAGATTTTAGGAATAGGAATGTTTTATAAAAAATATAATTTATATTATTTAATTTACTGTATATCACATATATTATATATTATATTTATGACTAAAATAAGATTTAATCAGCAATCTAACCCCATATACGCCAATAATAATAAATTCAAAATTATGATATTACCCGCCTGAAATTAAAGTGGACTTATAGACAAACGGAACACCTCTCGGTCTAAAATATGCTTCTATTCGATGTTTCCAACGAAGGACAGGCTTCCTATAGATCCTATCAAACACTTGGTAATTTCTCTCGATCACAATAATATAAACTAAGAAATATGTTCATATTGATGAAGTCGAAAACACACAAATAAAATTGTCCAAGTAGCGATTTGATACTGAACATTGGAAACAGCTGGGGAAGGGGAGGGAAATGTTATTGTATTAATTTGTTATTTTAAAAAAATGTCTCAGTAAATATCAAAAGTAGCCTTGAAAATGTTTCTTGAAACTCCGATTGAAAATTCTTAAAGTACTGGGGGTTAATAGCCGTCGGGCTAATTTATCAATGCTCACACAACTCTTTTTCCTCTCCAGCAAACTGATCTCTGAGTTTAGACGATTCCAATTAGAAATTTATGGGTAGAAAGACATGTCGTACTTAAAATCTTCACAAGCCCTTCGAAGGAGAATCGTCCTCGGGGTTGTGGGAACAATTGGGATTTGGATTTGGTTTGGGAGAGCTGGAACGGGTGGTAGTTATCTCAATAAGTGGATATTCATTTGTTACTGGAAGTATGGATCATAAGGCTGATTTTCTTGAAGAAAGTCCTGGTTCTCCTCCATTTGATCTGATGAGGTATTTGGTGCTAGGCGGACATCTCGGAGGGGTTGAAAATTCTGAAAATCCTGAAAATTCTAAAAAATACTTTAACTCTACTAATTTATCATTTTTAAAAAAAAAAATGTATATATTTTTGAATTTTTTAAAAATGCATTGCCTTAATATGGTCAGTTTAGTTTATCAATCATTAATTTATGTGAATCTTTAATGTAATTTGCTTTTGGAACATTCTAGACTTATGTTTTAAAACTGGTTTGTCTATTAATTCAATAATCTCTGGACAAAATAAAATAACAAAATATCTTCTGGAGTAAATATTAATAGATTTTTTATATTTTATATATTTTTATTTCCATCCGATCACATTTAAATACTATATTACATTAAAAATATACAATTAAATAATTAATTAAAAGTGTTGTATGTATAGATGAATAGAATTCTTGCTAAAATAAAACATGTATATAATCATATAAAAAAATATCGATAAATAAATATAGATTAGAACCAAAAAGGCGAAAAACATGATCAAATAGAATCGACCAAGACCGCAGTCAGCAAACACGTTAAAGCCAACCCACATTCTTAGAAACTCGGAAAGTTGCCACCATTTCTCGAACTCCAAGTACATTTTTAAATATAACACTATAAACATTATAACCCATGCATTCCGCAATCGAACATTCTTTTTTTCTATCATCTTCACCCAGAATCCGATCTTGTGCATCTTTCCAAAGTAGTTTCAGGGGCTTCAAGGCTAACCCATTTTACCTCAAGAGGCAGTAGCCGAAACATTTAGCAAGCACATACACCAAAAGTTGGTCAAAGTAAATAAATAAATACACACCTTTAATAATAATAATGTTTCTTTTTATTTTCTCTTGACTCCTCAATAAAATTTCTATTTTTATTTTATTGTCACAATTATTAAAATTTACTATTTTTCAAAACATATTTTTTATATTTAGTTTCATATTGGAGCCTAAATCGTTCTATTCACTCGGTTCTGATAATAAACCACTTGCACTTTACAGTTCGAACCATGCACGATCCAAACTTGGCGCATGTGACTGTTTCTCGTCGAAATTGTATAAAAGCAGCACTAGTAAATAACTAATCTACGGATTGTCGAACTCCAGCAAAACCATAAACTCGTCCCCCTTCAACCCGTTCAAAACAGTCTACCAACGAGACTTCGAAGCCCCGAAAAGAAAGTTAAAGAGACAGCGGGCGAATCCGCTCATTAGAAATAAATAAGCGTGAATAAGACTCTCTTGTGATAGCTGATAGATACTCAATACCCTAATATATACATATACTCAATCATAATTGGATCTACTTATTTTGAAATAATGATCGATGGAAAAAATCATTTTTTAACTAAATAATGTTAGCAAAAGATTTGTGAATATTACATATTCTATGAAGCATTTATGTTTTTCTTCCAAAAATAAATAAATAATTAAAAAAATAGTTCTATAGAATTTATATGGTCAGGGACAAGTTTCCTTTCAAATATTGGTGTATTGGATTGAATTTCTGCTGTTTAAAAACTTTAAATTATATTATGTAACTTGATATTATAACCTTCATTGAAAAATGTATAGTAGTTTTTTTTTAAAAAAACATATTATTTGAAAAACATAATTGAAAAAAAATCCAAAAAGGATCAAAGTATTTTCAAGGAGAGTAGAACAATATATAGAAACTAATAAAAACAAGTAACAGCAACTGCACAACAGCAACGATAACAACTATAAGTCATATACACACATGGAAGCCATCCCAAACAATAATAACGCGACCAGTCCAGTCCAGACCATCCATTCCATGATGAAATAAACCAAGCTCTATTGGACTCTCAAAAAATAAATAATCCTCTACATTCAAAAGAACAGGAAAGACCCCAATACCGCACCGACCGAAGCAGACGTCCTTCGAGCCATGGTCGCGCTGGGCTACGAATCCCAGCTCAAAGGACTCATCACCAACTGCTCGAACAAATCCATTAAGAAAGCGCCTCTCTAAAAAGACCCAGTTCCCGAGATTCAACTCCTCAAGAACAAGTGGTCAGAAAATATTATAAGATCCTTTAGGAACGTCACCTCCAAGTTCAAGAAGGACGAGAACGACGATGAAGAGGACTAGTCAGTGAACTACGTTTATGACGCGATGGCCATCTTGGATTTTATGTGCGACTTGAAGCCTAAGGCAGGCAGCCAATGTCTCAAGATCAGACAGTTGGAGATCTACTTGTTCCCCTACGAAATAGTGCGAGTACCAAAGTATGTCGAACTCAAAAATAAGTTCGAGTTTCTTGTGAGTAGCGAGAACCTAACGGGAAAAGAAAAAGATTCGCAGCTCTACAGGGACAGAGAACGCAAGGCTCGTCGATTACTAGAAGCCGAATGTCTGCAGATGGAAATGGAGAGCTTTCTGCTTTACGGTTGCCCGAATGGGGACAGGGTAGAGCTTTACTGCAAATATCTGGACTTAGAATAGGAGGTCAAGATGATTATGGGCAACAGCGAAGACCAGCCACCTACTAAGAAAAAAGGAGTGACGATTTTCGACGTGGTGGCTCTGGCTGACATCTCAGATATCATAATGGATGAGAAATATTTCGTATTCAAAGAGGAGATTAAGAAAACTATCAAACTATTCGTGAGGGATAGCAGTATCCAGGAGCGAGTGCGAATCCGACCCCATCAATTCAGCGGACTCGACATGGAAGTGAGCAAGGACGAAATCCCCTGGAATACGATATTGCCGTGCAAGACATTTGCCAAATACGTGGCTCCGTTTTGCTATGCCAGCATCAAAGTGGACGTGATCTACCTGTTATTCAGATAGTTTTTCTGCCGCTACTTCTGTCTCCTACATTCAATATCCTCAGAACAAAGCAGCATCCTCAGTTAAAATAAATTACAATAAAAATAATACTCAACTAAAAAAATACAAATATATTATGTTTTTTTAATTTCTATCCGCTATTGTAGATTTGTGCCTGATATTTGAAGAATTATTGGATTCGACCGAAAGAAAAATGAGCGCACATTTCGCGAGCATTGGTGTGCAGCCGTTGCGGGTGGTATTCCCGATGATTTTCT
This sequence comes from Halesus radiatus, assembly GCA_022606495.2. NCBI lineage: Eukaryota > Metazoa > Arthropoda > Insecta > Trichoptera > Limnephilidae > Halesus > Halesus radiatus. The sequence goes on from JAHDVE020001134.1 coordinate 5,765, forward strand.
ACTGTTTTGTGGGCTGCATTGACATTGAACAACTGTTTCTGATCTTCGACCGCATCCTGGCAATGAAATCGTTGGAGATCTTGCCGCTGTATGCCATGGCGGTTCTCTTCAAGGCCAAAGTGGCCATTCTCGAGACGAAATCGCATTCATAAGTCGAAGAAGTGCTTTACTAGCATATGAGAACTGACAACATTGTTGACACAATTAAATACTATATCACCTATCATTTATGATGATTTGATGGAATTTCTTTCTCGTTTTTTTAAATACATATTTTTCTTTTAAATATTGTGTGGTATCTCCTCCCAAAATTTTTAGCTGTCATTGGATTTTGGACTTTGATCTATCACAAAAGGGTAATATCTTGCAGTTCTTGTTATTCATCTTTATATTTTGTCAACTGTTTCACAAATAATAGGAGCCATTAAAAACTAAAACGTTCAAATCAATTGAAATCAAAAAAGGAAAAAAAAAGAAAAATATTAATATATTGGCACGGTTCTTTCTTTTTCTCGAAGAGTATAGTAGATAGAAGAACATAGCACATATTGACTATATGATATTCTCGAATAGAGTAAAGTGAATTATTAGACAAAGCTAAATATTGTATTTATTTACATTTTTTTACAACCGATAAATAAATTACACAAATAAATATTTGTTGTAGCAACCGTATCGTATTTGAAACCCACTTGGCAGTTATCATAAGTTATAAATATAATTAGTATTAATATTTTTTATATTATTATAAAATTGGTATTTTATTAGATCAAGATAAGAAGGAAAAAATAATGGGATATATTCTAGATAGAACACTAAAAAATAGTAACAAAAAATAATCGATAAATCTCGAAAAAAATATGTTTCTATTGTCGCTGATGAAAATATCTAAAGGAATGTTCCAATAATACTATAAACAAAATTTAGCTATATATTCTTAATATATATATAAAATCATATTTTTCTTCTCGATTCCAAACACTTACACGCGATGCGAAACCGAGACAGCTGGATACCCACGAGCTAATAAATGACGCGAGTTTTCATTTCCCTGTAGTGCAGGGACCCCGCCATGGAAGCCTTTGTGAAAGCGATCTCGTTGATCGAAAAAACCCCAGCAGACCTTACCATCATTAAAGATATGTTCGAAAAAAACCTCCGAATCTAGTATTTCTTAAACCTCAAAAAGCGAATTCTCTAAGCTAACTACGACTACTTTGTTTCAAAATTACTCATATCGCATGTTTAGAAGAATACAGTCATCATTGAGAAGCGGAAGAAGAATGATTATTTTTATATCATTGTGAAAGGGGAAATCAATATATTGGATGAGGCCATTCGACCAGGAAATAACAAATCGGAGTTCGGTGGAGGGGCGTCGGAGCACTATTATGAAGTTATCAATACTTTGCGTCACGGCGAAACCTTCGGAGAAGCAAGTCTCTTGAACCCGAAAGCTCTCACATCCGCACGGGTTGTCGCCAAAACCGAAGCCCTACTCCTTGTTGCCAACCAATAAACATTTAGTAAAACTGTCAATGACTCTGAATTTATGAAATATGAAGAGAAGCTCTCTTATTTCCTCAAACACCCGCTCTTCCAAGGAATTAACGAGCTCAGCGTCAAAGACATCATACCGGAAGTCCGAGCCATCAAATATTCGCTAAACGAGGAGGTCTATCGCATCGGAGACTTGCACGAAGAAATGTACTTCATCCTACAAGGAGAGGTCATGCTCAAAGGTAGTGATGGCGAGATGAAGAAAGAGATGGGTATAGTGATGCTCGGAATTGGTGAATATTTTGGGATCGAGCGGCAGGAGCTGGAGGAGGGAGGGGCTGTGCGTCAGCAAACTGCCATTTCTAAATCTACAGAACTTATTGTGTATCGAGTGCTTTTCAAACGTCTCGCTCTGCTTCACCAAGGATACCAGATCTTTAAAAATAATACTTCACAGCACCTGGAGAAGAAGATAATTTTCCACGAACAGCTCTCCAAAAATCAGCACGTCATCGAACAATGTGCAAAAAACTCGTTCGCGCATTTGCTCCTCGATTCAGCCAAAAATTCAAAGAAGAAGCCTCCGAAGTTCAAAAGGATGAAGCCGTCGCTCGAATGGTGGGGCGTCACCAACATAATGTCTAACTCTCGGTACCATAACATCATGAAAGCCAGAGAAACGATCTGTCAAGACAACAACAAAAAAGCTTCTTTGGTATCCGGAGCCACCGTCAATAAATCATTAATTGATATTTTCAGCGAACACTGCAGAAATTATCGAAACATTGTTGTCTAAGAAAAATAAAATAGCCTATATTTCGACGGCAACGGAGAGGATGTGCAGCTCATCAAGGGCTTTAAGCCTGTATTTGCCCAGAGAAAGTTAACGAAAGACGACTAAAATGAGTCTGCGCATAAAATCAAAACGAACATACTGCCAAAGATTCATAAGAAGGATCTATTGAATTATGCGAAAAATGGGCACTCTTATTGTGAAAAAATGTGGGACACTGAACCATATGACTTGTTAAGATGATTGGTGGGGGAAACAAAGGAGTCATAAAACCTTATCTTAAACATTGTTCTGGGAAGACGCATAATAAATTAACTCGTTTTTTTTTTATTTGTACTGTTTAATATAACAATTTTAAGTAAATGGCTTAAGTTATATTAATATTATTACCAAAATAACTTCCCGAGAAGAAATAACTGTAGAATACTAGTAATTTGTAAATAATTATAATTTTTTAGATACATTATTGAAATAATAAAAAAAAAAAATACTCCAATTCACCTCTCTGTTATAAAATATTTTATTTTTGTATGAGGCGTAAAAACTTTAAAGTAAATCAGAAATATAATTATTCTGAACTCATTTGAGTAAAAAATCGTTAATATAGTCGCACGTCAGTTTAAATTTTATATCAGATACATATTTATTTGAATATTATAAAGAAAATCAAATATATTTTTTTATTATTATTTCTCTATAAATTACTATATACAGTTTTTTTTAATATTCAAAAATAAAATAAAATGAATACAAACTACAAGGTTAGGTATAACACGCTCTGTACGCCGATCAAGAAGGACGAAAATACAGACCACTCCAAGACAACACATCAGACTCAAGCCAGGCAAGGAGACTGGGTCTGCCTAGCCTGCAACAACCTCAACTTTAGTTTTCGAAACATTTGCAATCGCTGCAAAACCCAGACCAAACTCTCCAACAACAAGAACACAACTTCCAGTCCTCATGATTTCAAACATGCCCTAGTTTTAGGTAGTACACTCCATAAACAAATGAATACTGAGCTCGATAAGACCAAGGGGAAGGAGGATGCCTGGTCAGTAGATAACGACGATTCTGTTCAAGGAGGAGGGTTTGAAAGTGCTTTGTTCCTGACTCCGACGAAGCAGATCGAGAAGCATGTGATTTGCCTGACTGAAGAGCCTCTGCCTTATCAAAGCCCTGCGAGATTGCCAAGTGTATCTCCTTTATTAAAGAAGCTAAACAGTGTCTAATCCCGATATTCTCCTGAGGAGGTAAATAATGTGTATATATAATATGTATGAGTATATATTTGTTTGATTTATGATTACAGGGCAAACACTGTTGTGAAAGAGACTTGAGTCAAGTGAAAGTAAGAAGTTTCTAGCAAATGTTGGCAGAGGACAATAGTCCTGACAATAATAATAACTACGATAGTTCTATGGATGAGGAACTCAACAATCTACTTGCTAATATTCGAATAAGATGATTCAGAGAAATAACGATGGGAAAACATAATGTTAGGTGATTATAGAGTTAAATTTTAATATTATTAACAAAAATACGGTGTGCTGAATTCATTTGCTTTTTTTTAAATTTAATTATATTTTTTAATTTCTTATTTTTAATAAATCATAAATCGATTAGTTAGGCTTTATTTTGATGTCTGTTTCAAATTTTATAATCTAATGTCTCAAATATTTTTTAAATAAACAATGATTTTATATAGTATGAAAATATAATTAGAGCACATTGATTGTATCAGAAATATTTATAACATTATATTTCGGTAGCATAATGTAATGTAAAATACTATTGTTGTATTGACCGATTAAAAACTGGGTTATGCTATGGGAAATATATAGTCAATAATTTATCTAAAAAACACAAAAGCAAGAGCTCAACCCCACCTAAACATCATTATGTTAACTACCAACTCGTTATTGATGATAAATGTCTCTGAAGTTAATATTGACGGATAGAAACCTCAACTATAAAGAAAAGGAACAAAAAACACCCACAATATCACCAAGTACATGAGGAATCGGCTCTTGGAAATTATTAGGGCAAAACAGGTGTTCTTCCGACAATTTTAATACTACCCGAAACTCGAAATGCTTAGGCAAAATCGATCTGTCTCGACTAGCGCCTTAAACGCCGTCCTTAGCATTCCGTAGTTCCAACAATATGTGATTCAGGAGCACATTAACACTGGATAATTTTAGAACAGTATAAGGAGAGCCTCTATACACAATTCTGATGTAGACAGATTAGTCAAGGTATTGACAGAGGCGGTAATTAAGGGGCAAATGAAACAGCATCGACATGTGAATAGAATGACTAATTCCTGATTATTCGATGGTTATACTATATATTGTTTTGTTTATTATAATTTAATTTATTTTTTTCATTATATAAAACATTTTTTAATTATATAAAAAAATAGAGCTCTTATGTATTCAACACATGATAAAAATATTAAATCATACAAATGATTTTAAAGTCACAAAAATAGATAGTAGAGAGATAAAATATATATCATTGTCTCTTTACTAATGAGACTCCGTCAGAAGCCTTAAATGACTTCAGTAAGGCTGACTCCAAAGCATTATCCTTGCTGATTTTGCCTTCAAATACTAATATTTTCCCTCCGTCACCTGAAATCTGTTGATATGCGCCCGTATTTTCAGCCAGCGAGCCAATAGGAAGTTTGCCCAGTAAGAAAGAAGTAGTTTTAGTATGCGAGTTATATGTTGTAGCAAGCATGCCATTATTGTTGCTATTTTTATCTACAATTTTGTATCCTATACTTCCGCAGTCCCCTCTGAGGTTGGTCGACCTCATGAGCAGCGGACTGACTGTCCCCTTGGGAAGACAGGCGGAGTTGCGGGGCATGAAGGTCTGATTCATATTCTTTGAAGGTAATATCGAGCCGTCATATCCGAAATACGATGATTAAAGTTTAGCTAGCTTACCAGTGACAATCTATTAGTGTATTATTTTAATGTTGAATAATGTTTATTTTGGTAATTATTAACTAATATATGCATATATAAATTTATATAGATTTGGAAGAAAAATGGTAATAATGAATGTACAGCTTTGCGGGTTGATTGATTATTAGTTTGAAAAGGATTGAATTTATTAATTTTATATTGTGACTGTTTCCTTTGGCGAAGGTATTCTACATTAAATTAGTACATTGTATTTAATTGTTGTGCATATTACAAAAAGTATATTTTTTTATATATCAATTATTATACATATTTAGTTATCGATGCCGACATCATTTGTTTAGATTTGTTTGAAAGTTTTCGATGACGACGAAAGGCCATTGACTGATGAAGACTTCTGCATTTGTTAGTTTTTTTACAAGAAATGGGTGGTAATTTTCTTGAGATATCTGTTTATATTATGCGAATCGATAGATGGAGATGGAAAACTTTATACAAAAAGTTAGATTTTTTAAAAATAATAACTATAGAAACATTTTATATATATACAGATATTATGCATATAATTATAGACAGAAAGAAAAAAATTAATTACAAATAGTAATATTAATAGAAATATAGAATAGTCGAAATTAACAATGTAAAAATATACCAAAAGCAAATCAGCCAAAATATATATTATTAGCAATATTATTTTTCAATCAAGAAGAAAAATTAATCATTATACATTTGCTAAAAACTCACAATAATTAAAAAAAAAAACTATTCTAGATTTCGATAATATTTATCATCTACAAACAAACAAAAAGAATATGAATTACAGTAAAGCATAACCCTCCAATCATTCCATGTGTTAAAAAACAAATAAAAAACCCATCTTAAGTGCGATCGATAACCTCAACCGAAGATCTCAATATCCAGACTATGATAACGATAGCAAAAATTTGGTTGGGAAAGAGGGGGAACGAAATCAAAGAACCCAAAGTGTACAACAATAATTTCTCGAACTATATTCAAGGTTTAAGGAGGGTAAATCGCAGAATTAAAACATCACTTCCACTCTCAAATAAGCTTGTCAACATCTGTTACTAAAAAAAGACAAGAATAATCAGAATAAAAACAGGAATGATATTAATTGTACTTACCATCCACAAAAATCACTCAACTATGACAGCTAAAGCCAAACTTTGTCCTCAAACCAAAGTTTTGAGACTAGAATTTCGTCAAGACCAACAGCCGAGTAATTATTTGATAAGACTCACCGGTTCATGCTAAATCTAGAAAAGACCACGAATGATTGGTCAGATTACTTGGGGAGTCTTGGAAAACGAGTAAAAATCATGGAACAGGCCCTGGATAAAGTGAAGATTCGGATGACCAACGACTCGACATTCAGAAATATCAGCGGCATCAAAGGCGAAATAAAGCTTTTGTAACAAATCAACTAACTGAAGGCAATTATCACGAAACAAAATAAAAAAATAATTGCATTGTAGCAATAAATTTAGTCGAAGAACCAGCAGGTTAGCAAAGCATACTCTTCATTAGAAGAGACAAGAGTGAAATTCTCTTCATAAGACAAATATATTATTGATAATTTGGTTCGGAGGTATCAAAAGATTGCAATAAAATAACAAACGAAAATAGTGTATCCCAACAATAATGAGGTGAAGCCAGCAAGAGGTGCATTATATTCATTGCCAACAGTCGTTAACACTGAAGAATCAGTATTGGAAGAGTGTGTCCAAGCGAAGAAGCAGCTGAGAAAGACATTGCAAATAGTCAGCAAAGCCACAGAACAAATTGGAAGAGTTGAGAGATACATTGAAGAGCGTTGTCTCCAGAAATTCACGAGAAATTAGGTGGAGAGTGAATTGCCAACTGAGAGACAGGAAATTGTTGATGCCGCGTCCGCATTACAGTTGCAAGAATGCCTTAGGATTACTGGCTAACAATACGATTAAGCACTCAGTGCTTTTAAGAATCTACTATCATGAATGAGTACATATATGTTTTTTCCAACAAACATACATGATTTACATCCATGATATATATAATTGTTTGATGTGTTTTTTTCTGTTAATACAGTAAATATTATTCTAAAAAGCTAAAAATTTAATTGTTATTGTTGGGTTTTTTAAATATATTATTTTTTTGTTTAAAATTTCAGCAGATGTAGACCAGCATTCCAATAAATAACACTATACTGATACAATGATAGCGTATATTGTAACTATAGAATTTGGGAGCACCCAGAATGTTGCAATAGGCATGTAGCAGAATCGCGGCCAAGATGCTCCTGCTCTTCATGGTGGCGAGCCCACAGTACAAAGAAAAAGCGAATGTAAATATGAATTGATTAAGGCTTTGATTCAATTGGAGGGGCTTTCCTTTTATCTTTTGGGAAATTAGACGATGCATATGACCTTTATTAATGATATTTTATGTTATCATAATAATTATTAGGTAATAAAAACAATATTGTTATTACAGAGTGAGAAAATAAAAGCAATCCAAATCAGATTAGGATTCGGATCAGCTATTCTGAAGAGTACGGCTCGAAATAGCAACTCCTCGAGGATAGGAGCCTATACTAATATAAAGATAAGGAAATAAAGATGGTGGGAAACTGTTTACAGCCACAAGGATCTTAAGCCCTTTAGAGGTGCTGATGGATCTGGATTCGTAATAAATATGCGTAGAAAATAGGATGGTATTCGCTAATAGGATAGATAAAATTCCTTTTATATTCGGACTAAAATAGAAACACTCAGTGAAGGAAATTAATTGTGGGCTGCAGTGGGTCGAATAACATCTTCCCATACAAATCATCGTGGTGATAGTCATAAAAACAATACGTGAAGTCACTTTGTCTTCCCATTGAAATTTTCCTTTAGTATATCGATAAATAATTGAGAGCATGTTAGTGATTTTGAAATTGAGGACGATAAGATACTTCTGAAGGCTTTCTCGACGTAGATGGTGAAGACAAAGAATATACAGTATCCTAGACTCTCGAACAACGATGACAGACCCATGATTGATTATTTTGTAGGTTTCTGGTACTCAATTGAGATATATTATATTTGGACGAATAAAAAATATGAATTTTTGTATAAATTTCCGTATTTTTTTTTTAAATTCGTATCTCTCACAATAAACTATAAAATATGCAAATCCATTATAAAACCCTCGTCGGTAATTATGATAGGACTTTAATGTTTTTTTGTGTTTTATTATTAAAAAAAATACTAATAAGTAGATAGTTTTAATATTTTATTAAAAACAAAAACAAAATGAAAGCCAGTCAAATTAAAATTAAAAACTTTAAAACCTATCAACTCGAGCACAAACAAGCTCTGAGAACTGACTTTCACACCATGAATAGGTCTTCCTCCAAAATGCGTTACTCATTCTCCAAATAAAAGAGATTTCGATAATCGCCTCCATAAACGTATCCATTTTTTTTTATTCACTTATTATTGGCAGTATTCAATAGTTTCACTTAATGTTTGTATTTTTTAGCTTATTCTCTTATTAAGTTTGCTCAATATTTGTTGTTGTTTTATCTTAAGTCCAGGTCCACTCTATAAAGTCATTGTAGATAGATGCCGAAGAGCAGCTTCAATCGGCTTGGGCAGCAAATCAGATATTATTTAATGGAAAAACGTACCAGGACCAGGCTATTACAAATCGAAATCGTCACTTAACAACCACGGAGTCACTTTCGCAGGAAGCAGAGAGGCAATCAGGTTCGGGTCTCCCCTGCGACAGCACACTCAAAGTCCGGGCCCTGCATAATATCTGTCGGCACCGATTTCTGCTTATCTGAAAAACCATAATAATAAGAAACATGCATGGTCAATTGGAAAAGCAGTCCGAACAACCTATTTCGATGAATAAGTATCAAGGATTCCAGGAACCACAGGTCCAGGAAGCTACAAACTCGACAAATCATTTTAAACGCTGAGCAAGTACAGAAAAAGAGGAAATACTGTGCTCATTAACTATGGTCGGGAGCGGGTGAAGACTGAAGAATATCCTGGACCATGTGAGTATGAACTGCCAGAATTAAGGCAGGAGTCTGGTTGTAGATTCCCGAAAGCTAAAAGAAAAGATATTTTCCCTGTACTTTAAGCTCCTGGTCCTGCTGACTATAAATTGTGCTCCACTTTTGATATAAATTGATATCATAAGTGAGTATAAGACCAGATGACGGAAAATTTATATTTTACATTGATTTTTTAGTATTTTAATATTTGAGCATTTATCTATTTTTTTTTTCATCCTTAATCACCTTCTGAAATTGTTTTTTATTATGAAAGTCCAACCTAGGACAGCAATCTATTACTATTTTTGAATTTCATTATTAACAAATGAGCATTGATATAAAAATGGACAATATTTCATGACCCAGTTGGGAAGGGATTTTAGTGATAAAAAAGTATAAGTTGAGAAAATATGATTGCAACTGTGATGAGAGTTTTATCTTAGAGAGTCGAGGGAGAGTGTTTGATTGGGGTTATAGCTCAGTTGGTAGAGCGCTTGTTTAGCATACAAGAGGCCCTGGGTTCAATTCCCAGTAACTCCACTTTTTTCAAATGAAATAGCTATGTATATTTTTTATAAACAATCATTTAAACGTATATATATAGATACCTATCAATTGCTAAAATAAATATATTTGTTTCTGTTTTTTTGGAAGAGTATATATATTGTTAAATATATTTCGAAGTATTGACTTAAATTCTTTCGAATTCTTCCCATCCTCAGTTCCCAATGTGTTGAAGGAGAACAAATCCAAATTATCCAAATTATCGATTTCTATCAATTCTAAATATCGCAGTAGATTCCAACCGAAAATAATATTATTATTCAATTATTTCAAAAAATAGAAAATATTCAATTGAATTTTTTTATAGATGTGTATATACATGTTTGGGGCTTTCAATATATTCAAAATAATGCAAAAACAACAGAACAAAAACAAACAGAAATAACAGCTTTTTTCAAATCATTTTTTCATCACTGGGCATATTTCTTTGTCCATTCACGAGCTGTAGCTTCGAACTTCGCTTTGTTTGTCTTGTATATCTGTGCGATTTCTGGGACCAGAGGATCGTCAGGGTTCGCGTCGACCATCAACGAACTTACACTTAACAGCACCTTGGCTATCGTCAGGGCGGGGGACCATTCTCCTTTCAAAATGTCGACGCAAATGGATCCGTTGGCGTTGACGTTCGGGTGGTATATTTTAGTAACGAAGTTGAGTTTGGGAGGTTTGAAAGGATAGTCCGAAGGGAAAACGATATTGAGGAAGAATACTCCGCCGGCATAGGGACTGCCATCAGGTCCGACAATGGAGGCCTGCCAGTGGAATTGATCTTTGTCGTCGATCGGGCCAGCCGAGCAGTTTTCTAATGCCTATTTGTTGATGTCTTGCAGTTCTTTTTGAATTCTTTTGAGTGCCATTTTTTTATAAATAATTAAATTTATATATTTTATTATTATTATTATTTATTATAAGAATTAATTATATTTTTCAATCAAATAATAATGAAAATAGAAATTGCCATTTAGTTAAAAGTAGATATTAATAGGAAAATAGAGTATGTATGTGTATATGTATAGATATACTTTTTTGGATGATATGTGTTTTTTTTTTTAAAACCAAATTTAGCACATTATTAAAAAAACATAGAATATGTAGTATTTGTTGTTGTGGGTTGTAAAAAAAGTATTAGAAATATGACAAGGGGGTTTTAAATAACAGTATTTTTTCTTCTTTTGAGAAAAAATCATTGATAGATCCTTCTATATTATAGATATTCCTGAGGATATTTCCAAGCTGCCACCAGAAAAGATAGTTTTCTCCCCAAAAAGAAGAGGACTACGAATGCTTGCAAACACAGAAAAAGGATGTTCCAGTAATAGTGGACCTTCGGCCAGACGCCTCCGAAGCATTCACTTCTGTCCAGGTACTGGTGGTTCGAGCCCATTAAAACGAAACTAATTGCCGCAATCAACAACCCGTTCCAGCCCCAAACTGCTTTTCTGATTTCAAAATTTCTCAAGAACTCCAGGATGGTTGGAGCATTGGGAGGAGGCTTCATCTGCATGCCGAGGCGGTTGGAGGCTACCTTGTTGCGGTATAGGAGAATGCTGTAAAGTGCGATTTCGAAGGCGAGCAGGAGAGCAGAGATGACAATGATGTCAGCGATCGATGACGAAGAAGGACAGGTGACTGCAGATTTGTGGGTGATTGCGAGGATGACGAACAAGAGATTGATTGCTATTGGGATTATCAAAAGGTGTTAGAAGAATGGAGCTTTTATTCCGAATAACCAGCGAGAGTCAAAAAGCCACAAGAGAGTGAAACTGTCCATAAAAAAATATAAACAGGTAATATATATATTTTAGAAAATTATTATGATGTTTAGAGGTCATATAAAGCTTTTGTCAATTTGTCAATAATTGTAAAAATATATTAACTTATATTTACTATAAAGAAAAATGTAGAAGTGTTATAATTGAATTTGGACAATATATTGATAATGATGAAGGGGTTAACGAAACGCTGTCTTTTAATAAAAAAATATGTATTAAAAAATCTTATGATTTTTCTAGTTTATGGTCTATATTTTAATAAATCTACAATTGCATCATTTTTATTATTTTTTTTTTATTCGTTATAATTTTTCAAAATGCTTGCACTTTTAAAATATACATCAATATAGAATCTAGGAAAAAATGATAGATTTCTCATCTCTGATTCCTCTCTGTTAAGTGTAACAGTTTCCTTCCTTCTTTCTTGTCGGCACCACTCATCAAAAACGTATCTTTTTTCCAAGCGTTATTCATCTGCTGATACCTTGAAACTGGATCGTTGATTTTTGGTCTCCTCGGTTTTGTGGCAGGAATTTTCATTCCAGATGATGTGGTTGGTCTCGTTAAAATTCCGCTCTTTGTCCGACACATGACCTGTGAACTCATGAGAGGTTCGGATTTCTCCGCATATATTGGTTGTGGATGTTTTATTTATTCGAGTTTGGGCTTCATAATATTTGGCTATTCGTCTTCTTCGTCGGAAGTGTGTCTGAATTTTCTTGCTTCTCGCTTGACTGCTTCGAGTTTCTTATACCTATCGAGTCTTCGGAGATATTCGCTGTCGTTGGAGTCATCTTCAGACTCGGAATCGTGTTGGATGTTTTTAAACATTCTTGTTTGGATTATTATTATTATTTTGTTAACTTTTGCTGCCTTAATTTTCAAAAAAAATATAAACAAACTTATGCAGTTAATTTTTTAATGGAAAGTTATAAATATTTTAACCAAATTAAATACCGTATGATCAGCAGCAACTCTGATATTTCAAAAAGTAAAATCTACATTATGCTGAGTCATATATTTAGAGACATCTAAAAAATTAACAGTTCGCTGTACTTTTAGAAAATATATCTATAAATAGAGAATTCACCAACCGCGTCAAACCGAGGTTGTAGTGATTATTGATCTATTTCTAAAAATAGTTTTCACACATAATAGTTACTATGCTTTTCAACCATTCTGAAAAAATTCAAAGATTCATTCATAATTATTTTTATTTTTTACATAATCTAATCATTATAAAGAAGAATGAAAACAAGATATGGATAAATGCAGAAAAATTATTGATTGTTCAATAAAAGCAAAATCAACTTTAAACTAACACTTTGTAGACCTGTTTAAATATTTGATCGGTCTCCGAATTGGTCAGACTGTTCATATTTATGTTCAGCTTAGACAGAGTAGCTCTGTAGGCTTGCTTCATTCTGTAAAACACTTTGTATAAGTATTCGGCACTTGGCCTTTCCCCTTGGCTCACTTTCAAACATTTCTTCAATAAAAAGAAGAAACACTCCGGCATTCTAAAAGGGTCGAATCAGAATGAGAAATAAATTGAAATATATAAATGTATACATAAATATTGATATAGTATTAATTATTTTTTTACTCTTCAAACACCACATTTCCATCTTTAGTTCGACCATGAAGCTTTTCTGTGAAGATATAGCTTATCAACAGCCCGATAGCAAAGATGTCTATACTCTGGTTGTTGACTAAACCTGTTATAAACAACATCATGAGTGGATTGCCATCTGTCTTTATATTCAAGACTTCTGGCGGAAGCCAGTGGATGGTTCCTCCAAGGTTCATATCATGGGCCTTACTGCTCACTCCCAAATCTCCAAGTTTCGCTCGATAGTCAGCGTCCAGGAAAATGTTTTCAGGTTTTATGTCTCTATGGCAAAAACCTTTTCTGTGTACTTTTCTGAGTCCTGACAGTACGTCACAAAGGATTCCTGTTTTTTGATACAGATTTAATTTACCTTTTGACAGCACTCGGTCGAGAGAACCTTCGGACATTAGTTCCATGGCAATTTCATACTCAAGAGATAGGTTAGAAATATTAAGCGACAATCTGCTGCCCTTGTAGGCGATGAGATGTCCGTCCACCAACTCCTCATATGCTTCCAACTAGTTCTTCAGAGTAGACTGGTTTTTTTGAAATTCCTCCTAGTTTGTGAAGCTTAATTGTATTTTCTTGACAGCATAAGAGGTCCCTTATTTACTTTTGGCCTCGTAGACCTAGCCGAAGTTCCCTTTACCCAAAATTTTCACTTTTTCGAGTTCACTGATGTCAACAATATCGGAGAAAATATAAGCGAGCATTGGATGTTCATCAGTGTGTTATTCGAATTATTAGCCAAAGTTGTCCCCCATGTGACAGCTCAGGCAAAGATTGAGGCCAACGCAGATGTCGCACTTATATTTGACCCCGCAGATGGGTTTTTTACCACAACCAGAACAGGTGCTATTGTGGGAAATTGCCTTGCTGGCCTCGAGAAGCTTCTCGAAAATATATGAATCGTTTGTGCTCATCTGCAAAGGATATATAAAAAAAATGTGTTATTTATTCATTTTTAAGAAAATTATGAATATATTTTTTTTATTTTTTTTTATTTTTTTTTACTAAATTGGCAAGTTATTCTTGTTTGTCGCTGAGAGGCTTTTGGCAAACGAGAAGGGGATGACTCTTTGTATGAGTGCCGAACTCCACCTTTGAAATACTTATGTAAATAGATATTTTAAGCATTAATTTTAGTGTAAATATATTTACCTGTTCGTATTGGCAATTGGAGCAAAGGTCGACATCTTTACAGGACAAACACTTGTAGCGAAGATAAGGCAAGTTTTGTCTCTGACAATGGTTACAGCTGACGTTTAGATGTATCTTCCCATTGATAGTTTGATACAGGAATTGTTTCAACTTCTCCAGCTCGAGAAGCTCCCTGTTGGGCCCCGAGGAAATTTATGGCTTTGGTGGAGTAGTTTTCTTTATTACCGGTGGTGCTAATTTAGGAGGACTAGTCCTGACTGGCTCTTTCTTTTCAGTGTAATTTGTTGATGTAACATTTTTACTCTCCATGGTTGTGGTGGTTTTCTGCTGTGTGGTCGATTTGGACGCATTATTAGGTGGTGAATCTTATACTTTTTTCGGATTTACAAGAACGACAGGTTATGTTATTGGTGGGTTTTCGCCTTTTATCGCTTTTTAAACCCCGAAGCAGCATTTGAAAAAATCCATTGGACAAAAAAAGTGATAGACTTATTTGGATATAATTCCTATATAATATACTTTTTATTTTTATATATATATCTGCTGACTTTCCTTGGTTATAAAATTGTGGTTAATTTAAAGGTGTTAGTCCATTTAACAAAACCTATATATAAAATATGTATGGTTTCTAGATACATTAATAAAATTACATTTTAGTTCGACAGTTTTAACGCTTAATTTACTATTGGATAAAGATCAAAGTAGTAATAAATAAATATATACGTATTTATCTATATAGATATGTATTAAAATAAGTTTCACCATTTTCTGTGTCGTGTTACTTTTATTGGTTCGCCATTGTTTCTTCCCGTTTCTTTCACCACTAGAGAAGCCTTGGAGAAGCTCTTGCTTATACAGCTCTCCGAACTACTATTCATGCTCTTCTCAAAATATAATCTGTGCGGTGCATTCGTCTCTTATTTGAATGTCTCGTTGCGGATCTGTATGAACCTACTTTCAATCACCTCGGGGTCCCAAGAACAGCTGCCTTCTAAATTCTCTTTCTCCATCGCTAAAACACAATTATTATACTTTTCATAATTATTATTATCATTGGAGGATGTCCCGCATTCCCTTCGAAGCTTTTACATACTGTTTTTAAGCCTGTCAACTTCTTCAGATTTCTATTCGAACAGCTTGAAAAGCCTATCGTTTTAGTTTCTGGCGAAGTTGAGGTTGTGCTGTAGGCTCAAGTTATCGGTCAGGACTTTCAGTTTACAGGTACACAGCCATTGCCGAGGCAGCAAAGATAGTATCGTGCTGATATGCCCTGACACTTATTGCAACAGCCTGTTTATTACTTAGTCTTTCTGGTTTGACTTCTTCGAAACGAGGTTAATCGTGTCCTCGATCAGCTTCTTCTGTATGGTATAATACTCGATATCGAGAAATTTATGACTGGCTGCTTTGATACACTCGCATTCGCTCTTGCTGTTGGTTAGGTTTGACAGAGTGCCCTCAGAAGATTCTGATTTTCGGGAGTAGTACTGTTGACTATTATGGCCGATTTGATGGAAAAAAGATTCAAAAGACATGATTGTTTTTGTGTTTTTATTGTTTATTATTTTTTATTTGTCTTGGAATGTAGATTTGTCTGATTAAGTCGTTATTTTTTGTGTAGCTCTATTTTATTGTTAAAAATTGAGTTTTTGTTATAAAAATCATTTGCAAGGATATTTGTAGTAATTTTTGTATTATGAATGTATATATGGATTTTTCTAAATATCTAAATCTCTCTTAAAACTGTATGTTTCCCGAATTTCGTATATATTTTCGGATTTCTTCTTCGGGTTATTGATAGCTCAAAATCGATGAATTATGTATATGTCATCGATATCTACTTAAATGCGTTATGAGAATAAATGCTCTTGAATTGACGCAAAAATTACTATGGTTTCAAACGGATAAAAACTGGGAGTACTCTATGTTCAGTCCCCCATGAAGTTTATTTTCGATCAATCGCCAAGCTGGACAATATAGTATTGGTAAAAAATAAACATTAAACAAAAAAGGAAAAAAAAAAAATATATTGAATAAAATATATTGAAAAAATATATTGAATAAGAATATTTTACTAAAAAATCGAAGAAATAAAAAAATCTGATTATTACTATTATTATTGTTTTTTTCGAAAATTCTCAAACTATCTATTTCTAATAATGAAGTGTATATCGAATGTATATATATATACTTTGCCAAATAATGGTTATAGATGTATATATTGTCTATCAATCAGATCATATCCCAGTTCACTTTGTCATGGTCCTTCGTGGATTCGGGCAATAGAATTCCGTTCCTCCTCTTGTTCGTGCGTCTGAAAGATGTAATGGCGTCTTCCGAGTTGAGGTTGGCAGCGCTGGGAATGCTGTTGATGGAACAGCAGTTCTTGAGAGAGTTGAGCTCTGGATTGACTATAGATCTGTTACTTTCCATGTTTCGTGTGGTTCTGTATTTTATTGGATAGTATTTTAGAAGATAGATCTAAAAGAATAAATTGTTTTTTTGAAGTTTTGTGTGTGTTATTTTTTGTTTTTGCTATTTATTAATATTACAATTGTACTGTTGATTAATTTATTAGTCTTTATAGTTTATGGCTTATTTAGAATGTTTCAGAAGTTTGTTTATTGCAGAGATAATTTGGAAACATAAAAAAACATTTACAAAGAATAAAATTAAAAAAGCATAAAGGAACAATTAGAAAGAAATTTTAAAAATATTCCACATTCTTGTATTTTCAATCGTACTCCATATACTGACCAAGATTGTTTATGGCTATAGATATTGCTTCAAATATGCAGTAATTTATCCATTATGACACAGTTTGTTTGATTATTAACTTTTCTGTGATCTAATTATACATTTTCTCATTTTTGGTAAAAATATCTACAATACCAATTAATTATATTTTAGGCGTATTTCGTACTTTTGAAATTATTATAATATATTTCACTTAGAATATATATAGAACACAATGGCTAGCATCGATAAATAATACTTGCGAGCTGATGAAGAATACGCCAAAAAAGCTGAAGAAGTCGCTCTCAAGAACGAACCAACAATCCCGCTCAATTGCCTCCCGACCGCCCAGTATCTGCAGCAAGCAGTGCTTCCCTTGATTCAACCCGCTTTGATTGCTTTGGCGAGGGAGAGGCCCGCAGATCCAGTTGAGTTTTTCAGTTACTATCTGCTGACCCAACGCAATAAACCGACAAGTCATAAGCAATAAAACCCCGCACATCCACCATCATGATATAACATGCACGTTATTTGTGACAATCTCTCACAATATCTAATATTTTCTGATAATGGATTTTATTGTTATATTTTTTACAAACATAATTGCAAATGATATTTACTTTTTTCTTGTTCGAGGAGAATGGACTTTGAATCAACATTTTTTCAATCATTTTTTCAGAAGCAAAGGTATTTGTGTATTTGTTTGATTTGCAGTTGTATTTTCAAAGTTAGTTTTATATTCATATAATTCATATTTATTTAGACAGGAAATAAATGGAAATATCAGTCTTTATCTCATTCGAAACACAAATATAAAAATATAACATAACATATAAACTAAAAGACCAGGGAACATGCTTTAAGAAACAAACCCTAAACAACTTCTCGGAAAACAGACTAAAAATGTTATCAAACCAGATGCTCTATGGACCATCACCCCCTGTACAATTCCTTTCGTCAGCTATATGAACGTGTTCGAAAAAGGAAAACGTTTTAAATATGGGAGCATTTATTAAAAGGATAACGCCAATAAGCCAAAAAGAATATTCGATGACTTCGAGAAGCCAGAACTACTGCTGACCCAATTCAAAAAGGAAATAGAGGAAGCAGGATCTGGCAAGTACAAAAAACTCAATCTGCTCAAAGAATCCCAAAATAAAAAGACAGGCTCAAGGATTACTCGAAGAGGTTCTTTAAGTACAATTTCCCCCGATCGAGTTATAACTGGAAAACTGTATAAATTGGGTGTAAAACAAGACTCCCGCTATGATCGATATGGCAACAGGTGTAACCTCGTCGAAGATACTTAAGCCCATTATAACACGCACTCCAATAATAGCGCGAATAATAAATCAATGGTGTCACATTCTACAGGTCTACAAGGCTGTCATTAAACTATTGAGAACAAGAGTATTGCCAACAGTAGGTACGGCGGGGACACAATTAGCTTTCTGACTAGTAGCCGGAGGATCGATTTGTCTCGACCTTTAAATTTTTACCCAGGCCCAAACACCTACAGAATAGAAAGTGGATTCACGAGCGAGAGGGTACAGAGACCTTCACGTCAAAAGGATCATCTGCGTCGATTTGGCAGAAATTCTAAAACTTCGGGATAAAAAAATAAAGCCTTTTGAATTAATAATTTCTGACGGATAGATGGAGACCGAAATAAAATACCAAAAGATTAGGAGTTAAAATCCGAATATATTTGTATTATAGTTATTGTTTTAATACATCTAAACTTAATCAGTGATGGAATATGCTATGACAAAGGGAAAAATATGTTTTTTTTTAATATTCTCTCCAATATTATTAAGTTTATGATTCTGATTTTTTATTTAGAACTGTAAAAAGTTAAAAAAATTATCTATTTATATAGATTATTCAACCCTATTTCTATAGATGTTTATATTCTATTTGCTTTATTTTATTTTTATTTTAAAGAATTTGGTTGTTTCTTCAAGAATATTAAAAAAAAATAGCTAAAAAGAATAAAATAAAAAAAAAAAGAATATTATACTTATTTATTATATATATATATAAATAAGCTATGAAAGGATCACCCTCTTTTTTTGAAGAAGCCACAGCTGAAAACACTCTGCCCTTGTTGGAGAATAATGAGATAATTATTATGAACGTCTTCACCGAGCAAAGAGACGCTCCTCTCGATGAAGGCAGACTCATCGCGATGACTAAAAATTATGTCATTTACTACAGAGTAATAAAATATGGATTTGGAAAAAATTATCGAAACATTACTTTTTTATTATACCGCCCATAGGATCACACAAAAACTAAAATCAAGAAAATTGCGCTACTCGACTTCGATTGTAAATTCACAATATTCCGATAAGAGCCAAAAGTAATATTTGTTTGTTTGTTTAGTAATAACTCAAATAGTAATAATAAAAAAAAGTATGAATATATGATTTTTTTCGATTGCCATATGTATCATCTAAAATATTTTTTCCTTTCCAACCTTTTCTTACCTCACGCATTTTATGATTTATAGGATTCACGATTTGTCGGCATCCCATATGGAGTGAAGTTCGAAAGAACAGGCTGTGAGTCAACTTCTCTTTTTAATAGCAGTCCCCAAGTGGTTAATTTATGGAAATAGCAATTAGAAAAACTCATAAACCAGAGGGGTTTCCATTCTTTATTCAAGCCCATCAAAAAAATAGGAAAGGGAAACTTCGCATCGGTTTACCTTGCTGAGCGGCTCGAAGACCATAAAATGGTGGCCGTCAAGGCCTTTTCCAAAGACGCTACCTTTTCACAGGAAAAAGGAAAGGAATCCCTCCTCAATGAAATCGCCTTGATGAGAAAGTTTAACCAACAGAACATTCTGAAGCTTTAAGGAATATTTGAGAGCGATAACTCAATCTACATGACGATGGAGCTACTCGAAGGCGGTCAGTTGTTCAACAAAATTCAGAGCAAACACCGGTTCACTAGCGAGGAAGTAAGGGCGATAATGAAAAATTTGCTTTCAGGCTTACAAACTATGCACTCACAACGAATCATGCATAGAGACCTAAAGCCGGAGAACATCATGTTAAAATATAAGGAGAACAACACCGAAGTGGTCATTGTTGATTTTGGTCTTGCAACATGGGCGGATGAGCCCAAATATCTTTTTGTGAGATGTGGGACTCCTGGCTACGTGGCTCCAGAAATTATAAACATCAAAGACCTCAAAGTCAAATCAGACCCGGTTTGCGACGTCTTTTCCGCAGGTTTAATATTTCATATCCTTTTGATGGGAAAGTCGATCTTTCCTGGAAAGACTTACAATGACGTTCTAGCCCAAAATAGGGCATGCGATTTTAACCTTGACGCATATGAATATGTGTCAGCCCTACCGACGCAGGCTCATAATCTCCTAAAAAGTATGTTAGAGAAAAATCCTGCAAAGAGGATCAGCTCAAGTTAGGCTCTCCAGCATGTTTACTTCAAAGAAATGGATCTGCAGACTATTGAAATAGAAGAACCTGAAACTATGAATAGTCTGGAAAAGGCATATCCCGACACTCCCCTGACACTACTCAAAAGCATGGATGAGGAAAACCCTCCTCGACTCATCAACAAAGTGTCGATAATGAGTCCGATGAGCCGTAACTCCCAAGAAGTAGGGTATGGTGGAATGGGATCGATATTAAGTAGATTATTTGAACAATATTAAATTTCTTTGTTTATTTTAATTTGTATTTATTTATTATCTTAATGTAGGATCAAATAATGGGGGAAATTACCAGATTGTTTCA